>PVIW01008020.1:0-65567 GCA_004026585.1 Noctilio leporinus | reverse complement strand
GTTGTCCAGGTTCCATTGCCAAGAATGTGTTGTCCAAAATGCCTGTTTAGTTTTTAAAGATGGAACTCCACCCTTTGCTTGGTTTTAAGTATGTATGGAATGTTATGATAGGACATAGTAGTAGTGGTGGTCAGACAAATGGAAATGGTGGGGAGACAAAAGTATACATGTGAAATAAACCCAGTATTTTAATAAAGTAGCACTGTTTCTCTTTTTATTCTTTTTTGCTTTGTCAAAAATAAATGTGCATAATTAAAAATGTCAAATAGTACACTAAAAAAAATACTTCTGAGTAACTCATGGATCAAAAAAAAGAGACATAATGGAAATTAGAAAATATTTTGAACTGAATGATTAAAAAATAACTACATATCAAAATGTGTGGGATGCAAGTAAAGATATGCTTAGAGAGAAATTTTGTAGCCTAAACTGTGTATATTAGAAAATAAGAAGAACCAGTTAGCTGAGTGTCCATGACAAAAAGTTAGAGAAAAAATAGCAAATTAACACCAAGAGAGTAGGAGGATAGAATTAATTAAAAATAAGAGCAGGCCTGATAAGGTGCTGGCCTGCGAACCCAAAGGTCACTAGTTTGATTCCCCAGCCAGGGCACATAACCAGGTTGCAAGCCAGGTCTTCAGCTAGGTCCATAGCTGGAGGCAGGTGAAAGGCAACCATACATTGATGTTTTTCTCCCGCTTTCCCTCTCTGCCTCTCTCCCTACCCTTCTCTCTAAAAATAATAAATAAAATCTTTAAAATATATAAATAAAAAAAAATAATAGCAGAAATAGAAATGAAAAACAGACATTCAATAGAGAAGAGCAATAAAGTCAAAAGTTGGTTTATGAAAGGAGTAATAAAATGCAAATCTCTCTAAGACTGAGTAAGGAATATATCCACAGAAACTTGAAACACAAATTCAAAAGAGCATGTGCACCCCTATGTTCATTACAGTGTAATGACCATTTGGAAGCAGCCCGAGTGCCCTTCAATAAATAAACAAGTAAATGAGCTGTGGTGCATTTACATGATGGAATACTATTTGGCCATAAAAAGGAGGAAATCTAACCTTTTGTGACAGCATAGATGGACCTGGAGAGTATTATGCTAAGTGAAATAAGCCAGCCAGAGAAAGACAAATACCATGTGATTTCACTTATATGTGGAATCTAATGAACAAAATAAACAAAATAAAAACAGACTCATACATACAGAGAACAGGCTGACAGCTCTCAGAGGAGAGGGGGGATGGGGGGTCCACTAACACAGTTGATGGAATTAAGCAAATAAAACCCTCATAGACACAGATAACAATATGGTGACTACCAGAGGGGAGGAGGGTGGGGGAGGTAGAAGAGGGTAAAGGGATGATAAATGGTGACAGAAAGAGATTTGACTTTGGGTGGTGAACACAATACAATACACAGATAACATGTTACAGAATTGTACACGTGAGGCCTATATAATTTTATTAACCAATGCCCCTCCCAATAAATTCATTTTTTTTTTTTTGGTATTTATTTATTTATTTGTTTGGTTGTTTTTTTTTTTTTTTTAATTTTATTGTTGTTGTATTACATCCATCCCCTTTTTGCTCCCCTCTGTCCCCCTCCCCACCCACCCATTCCCCCCAAAGTCAATCCCACCTGTTGTCCATGTCCATGGTTCCTTTATACTAGGTTCTTGTCTAAGCTGCTCCCCTTCTTTGCCTCTACCTCCCCCTCCCTCAATAATTTTTTTAAAGAAATAAGATAGTAGGAATAATACAAGGACATCTGCTAATACCATCTTTATTCATCATTATACTACCAATCTTAAATGATGTAACAAGAAAAATAAAAGGTATATGGTTTAGAAATTAATCAGATGGTATTATTTTGGACATAGAAGATTTAAAAGACTGCAAATAAATGATTAGAATCTATAAGAGAGTTTAGCAATGTTACTGGACACAAAATACTAAGTCAAGTATATTCCTACATATCAGCAACAAACAGAAGAAATAAGTATTTTTTAAAATGACACTTATAGTGGCATCCAAAAAATTAAGTGTCTAGAAATAAATCTTACAAAGATGTGTAAGTGCTCTACAAGAAAAATTGTAAACCTTTACAAACATTTAAGACCTAAATAAATAGAAAGATGTACCACACTCATAGACTCAATAGTATAAAGATACCAGTTTTCCCTGAACTGAGTTATAAATTCAGTTCAATTTCTATTATGATTCCGGCAGGTTTTCTTGATAGGGGGTGAGCGGGGTTAATTTTGTAGAACTTGACCAGGTCTTTCTAAAATGTATATGGAAAATTCAGAAAGTCAAAAATTGCCAACACACTCCTAAAGAACAAGGTGGGAAGATTTGCTTAATCAGATATCACATGTACAATAAAGCTACATTAAGCAAAATGGTGTTTTGTTGCACAAGGACAAGCAAATACAACAATAGATCAGAACAGACAGTAGAGAAACATGCCCATGCACAGATGGACACTTGATGTTCATCACAGGTGGCAATGCACAGTGGGGTGGACAGGGTCTTTTTTATAAATGTTGCTGGAATAATTGCCTATCCAAATGGAAAATAACAGAACTCACATCATGGACAAAGATCTAAATGTGGAAAACAAAAGTATAAACCTTTTATGAGATAACATAGAAAAATGTCTTTGGAATAAAAAATGCACTCATCATAAAGGGGAAAATAATATCCCCAACTACATTAAAATCAAGAACTTTTGTTTTCATAAAGATTCTATAAAAAGAAAAAAAGATAAGCCATGAAATAAGAGATGTTTATGACATATAATCAGCCAACAAAAGCCTAATATTTGAAATATATTAAGAACTCTACAAATCAATGACTGAAAGGCAGACAACCCAAAATATGAGCAAAAGATTTGAACAGGCACTACACAAAAAAACCAAGCTTGTGTGCTTAATAATATATATGAACAAAGGCTCAGTCTCACGAGTACGCAGGAAAATGAACATTAAAACCGCAATAAATAACTACACATCTGTCAGTTTGGGAAAATTCTAACAATAACCCTGTAACACAGTGTAGAGCAAATGAAACTCAAGCACTGCTGGTTGGAGGATAAATAGCTACAACCACATTAGAAAACTGTTCGGCCTCATCTAGTAAAGCTGCAAACATACCTCCCCTATGACTCAGCAGTTCCACTCTTGAAATGGGTGCCTGTGTACACGGGACTTGTGCAAGAATTTTATAGCAACCTTGTTTTCTATTTGTCTAAAGCCAGAATCCAACTGAGTCCATCAACAGTAAACTAGATCAATTATTTGGTCATATGCTGTTTTAGTAGAATGTTATGCAGCAGTAAAACTGGTTGTACTACATGAATTTTACTCATATAAAAGGCAAGGGCTTAACAAAAGAATACATTCAGTATGATTCCATTTACAAAAGTTTCAGGAGCAGGCAACATGAATCTGTGTTTTTAAGGCTGCTTAAGTACATGAAATTTACTTATTGCAATGCATTAGTAATAAAGGAAAGCAAGAGAATTAATACTATAAAAGTACTAATAGTTACTAACTTCCATTAGAGTGGGGGTTGTGATAGGACACTTAAGTGTTCCATAACTTAACCTACGTGATGGTTAGAGCAGGACATCCATTATAACTCTTCATCAAATCCTGTGTGTCTTATGCTCTTTTATTTGCATGTTGTATTTTCTCATGCAATCTTTAAATATATACTAAGTCAAAATATTATCCCACCGCATAAACCTCATCTAATTTCTTTCTTACCACAAGGTCCTGCCAAGCAAGTATTAATATTTTTGCATTTTACAGATAAGAAAACTGAAGTTCAAATGGCTAAATATTTTATTTTTTCCAAGTTTGATCCTTTGCCTAAAGTGTCCTGTGAACTCCTTCCTGCCCAAGGTTTTTGAGCCCCATTCATAGCTTTTCTATGATGGTTCTCTGTAGCTTCTACAGTATTACTGCAGCTCTAAACTTAAAATGCCCCATTCTCTAGACCTTAGCCTCACTAATCAGCACAGACACCATCTTTTCCAAAGTAGGCCTTCTCATTCCCTTAGCAGCAGGTTCCTCCAAAGCCAGTGTGGGGCCTGTTCAACCTACTTCCCATCACCCACCCACCTGGTTCAGCTAAAGCCCACCCCATCATCTTTGATCCACAAAATCCCCTCTTCGGGCTAAGAAACTATGTGACAATTGGCCCATTCATGATTAAAGGATGTTAAGTCCCAGACAGAGAAGCCATGGTGTTCCTCCAACATAGTCTGACCCGAGCTGTCCACTCTGCTATCTGGGGGCCTTGTCTGGCTCCATCCTCACAACTCTCCTCTGGGGAGGTGTCACTCTGGCTTGTAGAAGACTGGAAGAGAAAAGCATGGGCCCTGAAGTGGCCTTCCCCCTTGCCTAAGGGAACTGGCCGCTCCAGAGAGAATGCCAGGATGAGGCACAGAGATATTTAGCTCCTGCCTGAATTCAGGCTGTCAGGTGGCAAGCACTTGGAAGTGCAACACCACTGTTCTCCTTTGCTTAGGAAGGTACCAGGTGATTGGGGGCATCATCTCTCCCGTCCACGACGACTACAAGAAGAAAGACCTGGTGGCTGCCCACCACCGAGTGGCCATGGTTCGGCTGGCCCTGCAGATGTCCGACTGGATTCGGGTGGACACCTGGGAGAGTGAGCAGATGCAGTGGATGGAGACGGTGAAGGTGCTAAGGTAACCGTGAGCAGGCCTGCATGGGACCACCAGGGGCCATGGGACATGTCTGCAGAGCCCATGGGGTGAAAGGGAGGGATGGGGTGTTGCGTGGGGCCTCAGCTAGGCCTCCTGAGCCAACATCCAAGAAGCCCGTTATCCTGGAGGGAGATAGACCAACAGACTCAGAGATGAGAATGAAAAACATCACAAACCACTGCCTTTCAGGGTGGGCTTTCCAGAAAGGCCAAGTCTTGTTGGAGGCAGGTGTACCATCTGGCCCCAGGGCCACCACTTAGTAGCTGTGTAACTTTAGGCATTTGACCTAACTTCTCAGACACACTTGCAAAATGGGGACAATAATTCCTAATTATTAGGGCTTTAAAGATGTAAATCACTTTTCTGACCTGAACCGGATAAGAATATGCAGTATTCATTGTCTTCATTGAGTAGGTTGAAAACTGCATGTACATAATAAGCCATCGTTTTCTAATTATACAAACCCTGGGTTCTATAAATCTAGACTTTAATATAGGGGAGGAAAATGATGAATCTAGAAATAGTCACACGTTTGTTTTGTTTTGTTTTTCCTATGGAATTGCTATTTGCATTCAGCATAAGTAATTTGCTGTTTAAAAGCCCTGGTGAGTCCTGCATGTTAGGGCAATGGGTCACTGACTAGTGTCTGGGAAACGTTACTGGGAGTTTGCTGGAGAAGCAGGAAGCCCCACCTGGCTAGGCTGTTTACAGGGGAGTGTGAGGTGGACTTGCCTCATCCGAAATGACAGCCAGCTCTGCTGAAGGGGATTGCACATTGTGGGCTGTGTTTTTTACCTACTTGGAAGCATGAGGATTGCCAGAGAATAAAATGCACAAGGGACAAGGTCAAATAATTGGCAGCTCTGTTTTGATTTTCATTTTTTACTTTTCTTCAAAGTCACCTGGAAGACAAATGTTTACCTTTTTAGGATAGGTAAACATTTAGTTACATATCCTGGTTCTTATTATTTACCTTTTTTTTTTTTTTTTTTGGTGGAGGCAGCGAAGAACCAGCTAAAAGCATTCAGCAGTTACGGTGCTACTTCAGAACCTGTTGCCAAGTTAAAAGGAGAGCAAATATGAAATAATTATTAGGACATGTGCGCTTTTTTTTGTTTTTTTTTTTAAACAGAAGGAATAAATTTACACCTCGATCATCCTTTCAGAATAAGGCATATATATACTCAGCTCTCATTATCTTGGCTAACCGAGGAATAGGAACAATAGACAATCTAACAACTCATTCAGCTTGAGTACGTAAGCCAAAACATACAGATGCTATCCTCCTTGGTCCTGAGGAGTGTGGCCCAGATTCTGGAACCCAGTTTACCAGCTAAGGGACTTGATGTAAGTGAGTTAGCCTCTCTGAGCCCCAATTTCTCACCTAATAATATGGGGGTGATACCGCCTACTGCAGAGCATGAATTAAATGAGATAGTACAGGGAAAAGCACCTGCTTTCTGGTGGGTGCTTAATAATGTTAGCTACCTTCCCTGCATTTCTAACACTGGCCTATAATTTATTTCCCAAAGCAGAGAAGCCATTCTTGGATAAACAGAAACTAACAACAGTACTACATCATATTACTAGTGCTTCTGCGACAAAATGCAAGTGTGAGCTAAAATTTTACTGAACAATTTTTTTTTTTTTAATACTTCCTTAGTCCAGTGCTTCTCAGCCCTGGCTGCACATCGAATCACCTAGGGAGCTTTCAAAAGTGTCAATACTGCCCTGATTGCTGTGGCTCAATAGGTTGGACATCAGCCCACAAAGCAAAAGGTTACCAGTTCGATCCCTGGTCAGGGCACATGCCTAAATTGTAGGTTCTCGGTCCCTGGTAAACAATCCATATTTCTTCCTAGCATCAATGTTTTTCTCCCTCTTTTCCTCCCTGCCTCCCCTTTTCTTTCTCCCTCCCTTCCCCTCTCTAAAAATAAATAAATAGATAAATAAAATGTCAAATCCCTAAGTCTTACCCGAGAGACCATGATGTCATCGGTCCAGGTGGAACATTAGGATTTTTAAGAGCTTCCTGGTGATTTTAATTTGTGGCCAGGATTGAGGCCACAGCCTCAGTAGCCTTGGCAACTTGAATCAGTTTTTTTTTTTAATGTCCCCAAATGATTTATTTTGTTTAGCCAAGGTTGAGAATCCACTGATACAGATAGTCAACCCCATTATTATCAGTATTTGGAGTGAGCTTCATCTTCAGGTGCATCAGAAAATTTGATTACTAATGATTTTCTAAAACTACCAGAAGCATTATTTTAAGATTGAAAATCCATTTTGTTTTGTTTTGTTTTTTTAAATGATTTTCAAAGCTGGGTACATCCACTCCACCCTTTGCTTAATTTAGTATCTTCTTGATGGTGTCAACAGTGAATTTCTATCATAGTAACAGTGGCAAGTATCGCTAAAAAATAAACTTACTGTGGGACTTACAGAGAATTCTTTTTATCCTTATCCTTATCTTTTTATCCTTATTTTTATTCTAATTTTTTTATATCTAGGTCCGCTTCCATGCATTTAGGAGACTTGATAACTCATTTTACTCTCCTTTTCCCCACGTGGTGGGGGAAGGCCTTGTTCACATGCCCATCATCATCATCTCATGTGCCCCTTTGCAAACATGGTCTTACGTTGTCCTCATTTGCAGATGAAGAAACTGAGTTTAGAGAAGCTAAATTTATCACAGTCATCCAACTAATAAGCAGGTGGTGGATCCCAGTGTGTTCGACCCTGAAGCCATGTTCATGGCCATCTTCAAAACCAGGGATCTACCAGTGGGAACAGCATGTGGCTGACTTTGCTCCTGTGAAGCAACCCTTTGATCAGGTATCCCTGGAGACCAGTGGAACTGTTTAGGACATAGAGAACATGTTGCCAAGGTCACCCAGAGCCAGTCCTCAGGCCCAGGGCTGGACACACCAGGACACACCATCCAGGCAAGCAATAAGAGGAAGCGACAGCCACTTCCCACACAGGCAGAGTGGAGGTCTATGAGGAAGAGGCATTTGGCGCAGAAAGTAATCATTTGTACCCCAGAGTTCAGAGATCTAATTACTCAGAGTAGGGTTAACTTGAACTAGGAGATAGGGTAAGTAAAATAAAATGACAATAACTAACTTTTTATGGGTTACCTACTATGTGTACCAGGCACTTCCACTTATATAACATCTAATCAGCTCAGCAATGCTGAGTAGTAGGTGGGTTTAGCCCCATTTTACAGATTAGGAAACGGAGGCTCTGAAAGGAACAGTAATATACTCAAAGTCCTCCAGTTAGAAAATGGAAGTGAGACTCAAATGTACTTCAGTCTGATGTGAGATTTCGGATTAACCAAGGAGTAAAACCTCAGAGATCAGGCATAGCAAAACCAAAGAGGAAAGACAACATAGAAACACAGCTAGGCCTTAAGAAAACTCAGCTGAGTCTGGAAGATCATCAGAAAGACTTTGGACCAGAATTAAATGTATTTACTTATCTACTCTTTCCATCAGTCTTGAATTCATCCGATTCTAGGTAAGCAGTTCTTGGATACTAAGACTATAAGAATGAATTAAATGAGCCCCCTGGTCACAATCGGGTGGGGAAGATAGACTGACAGTAATAATAATAATAACAGGTAACATTTATTGGGCACTTTCTCTGTATGGACTAGTGCTAAGCTCTTGAATTAAGCCCCACAAGAGCTCTCTGTGGTAGATATTGTCATGATCCCCCATCCTGCAGATGAGGAAACTGGAGACAGATTGCATAAGGAACTCACCAAGATTGCCCAGCTACCAACTGGAACCCGAGTTCCCACCCAGTCCTTCTAACTCTGGAACTTCACCTTTACACTGAGCCTTCCCTCCGTAATAATCAGCATCCTGCCTCTTCCCTAGCATTTGGCAAGGTATAGCACTCCCTCCTTCACGAGCTTGTGGTCCCCAGTGGAGATGATGCTGGCATTAACTTTCATGACCAATTAACAGACAAGGTCACCGAGGCTCTGAGAGTATCAGTGACCCACCCAGGACCATACGTGCAGGAGAACCTAAACTTGAACCCAGCCGCTCTGGCTGCAAAGGACATGCTTTTTCCACCAGGCACTGCTCCCTCCCAATTCAGCTCTAGTTAATGCATAATATAGTAGGTAGAAGATGGAAGATCAAATTGACATGACATCGTGATTACCTGTATTTGATTAAGAGAAAAAAAGAAGACACAGCTATCTCTTGCTTTGCGGAAGACGGAATGCTAAAAGCCATGCACGCCAAATCGGTGTGAGTCTAATCATATTTGAAATGCTAACGTGTAACAAGATCTGCTCTGTGCGCACTGTCTGGTGCGCTTTGCGTGTACAGCTCCTTTCATCTTCATAACCACCCACTGGAGGCAGGCACCGTCATTATTCCTTGTTGTGCTGATGCTGAGCCATCTGCACGTTGACCTGGAGCCAGATTCTTAGCCATCACCCTCTAGTTTTAGGATAGTAACTTACAATAAGAGTTAGCATCTCCTTGGGGAGCCAGTTGTGGGCCAGTGCCTACTGGGTGGTAGCTTATTTATCTTCACAAAAGTCTAAAAAGTGGGTATTACTCCAGCTTTACAAATGAAAATTTGTATTTTGAACTCAGGTCTGTCTGAGTCTAATAGTCTGTGTCCTTAATCCCTGCTCAGCACTTTTTTAAAAGTGAGATATTGAAAGAAAATGTGAAATGGGTAAAAATATGTTCATTTCTCCCCTTTCATGGAGAGCTCACAGAAGGTAATGAAGTGTCTTGGACAGGGCATTCTAGAAGGACCCCACAGCACCTGACACAGGGCCCGGCACATAGTAGGCCCTCAGCAAATAATTGTGGAATGGGCTATCTAAAAGGCAAGCAGGGATTTCATGTCTGATTGCCCCTGGGTGGCTTTGGGGGACTAGGCCGAACAGACACCCTGAGCCATATGTTTACAACACAGGCATCATCACAAGGAACTGCTCAGATCTCTGCCCCAGGAGGAAGGCTGGGACCAAGGCAAAACCATCTCCCTGGTGCCCACAGGTGGGTGCTGGCCCTTTGTCTGTGGGAGGGACAACTGATGAGGGTCCCAGCTGTCTGGGAACAGATAAGTGTTTTGAGGCCTGCCTGGTTGAGGTGACGCTTTCCAGGCTGAAACACCAAATTGAACAATGTGCCACCAACCCTTATAAATAATTATGTTAATTTGGGATTTTCTGCCCCAAAGGGGTGGACTTACCTTTGTGATTTGTGCTGTGACATGGATTACAGCCAGGGCTACACAGGGATAAATGGGTGAGTGATGTCAGGGTTTTTTAAAAAGCCCTAGCCGTCTTGTTTTGTTTTCTTTTCTTTTCTTTTCTTTTCTTTTGTTTTTATGGTAGTTTTTTTTTTTAATACAAAATGTGCTATTATAACTCTTAAATTAAGAGACTAATGCAGCAGTGTTAATGGTTTACTCAGGAGAGAAAACCTGTTTTTATTTTTATTTATTTTTAAAAGATTTTATTTATTATTTTCAGAGAGAGGGGAAAGGAGGGAGGGAGGGAGAGAGACATCAATGTATGGTTGTCTTTCACCTGCCTCCAGCTATGAGTCTGGCTGGAGACCTGGCTTGCATCCTGGGTATATGCCCTGCCTGGGAATCGAACCAGCGACTTTTGGGTTCACAGGCTGGTGCCTTATCCACTGTGCCACCAGCCAGGGCTTGAAAACCTGTTTTTAAAGGAATTTAAAAATTCCTTTTAAATTGATTTGGATTATTCTTTGAATTTGTAACCCTGGGTTTCTTCCCAATTGTCAATTCCGGCTATGTGATGGAACCTTGTCAGCCATCATTTCAGAGTACTGTCTTTCTCTAATGGCAGCTATGGTGCTGGGGGTGGCAAATGCAAGGTTTCCTTCTGCAAGTAAACACCAGGTGATGGGAGGGCAGGATGGGCCATACGAGGGAATTAATTACTGGCCCCACTATGCTGAAAGTCTAGCAGACCCAGTTGCAAACTCCCAACTTTGGTGGGTGAGACACTATTTCCAGGTCAGAAGAGTTTGGGAATGTCAAACCTAAACTGGCTTCTTTACTGCAGGACCTTTCAAAACGACTCCTATGTTCATGTGCATTGTGGCTCTACAGGAAGGGAAGTAGCAATTATTATCATGTTTTAGTCATTGGAACTCTTTTTAATGCATATGAGTATTTCTCAGAACTAGTGTTTCCCATCTGTGAGGCTTGTTAAAAGACACTAATTCCCAGGCCTCAGCCCAGACTCCTGAGTGGGAGTGGCACCTGGGAATCTACATGTTTCGCAGGTGTTCTGGTTACAGTTCTGGGGAACTGTGCACTCGAGCAGGAATCTGAAAAAGAAGGAGTTATAGAGCCTCCTGTACAATCAGCTTATACAACCATGTATTACATTCCTCTGGTCTCTGCCTCTCCTCCTGACTGCATGGGCTCCACCCCCTGCTGCCCAGTCAGGAGCACTGACTGTCCAGTGTGAATTTTCACCCTTTTGCCTCCTTTCTGAATCATCTCCGGCTAAGCAGTCACTCCTAGTAGGGTTCTAGAGATGCTCACTGAGCACCTCCCTGGACCAGGCTCTGGGCTCAGGTTGAGAACAGAAGCAACGTGTCCCAGCCTCTGACCCAAGCTGAAGACAGACTGTGAATGGTGGTGAGTCCAGGCATGGATTAGGAAGGCTGCCTGGAGGAGGAGACAAGTGCACTGAGACTCACAGGATCAGTCGGCTATCTGGGGTTCAGGGCGTTTCTGGGCAGAAGGGCAGCTGAGCAAGGCACAAAGGCAGGAAGCAGCATAGGTGCTGGGCAGCCTGCACCACTGGGGAGTGCAGACAGTTCTGGTGAGAGGCAGGGAACCCCCAGTGATGTGGGAGGCACCCACCCTAAGGCTTCCATCTTCTCACATTTCACCTCTCTGCAGATGCTTTCAGAATTCCTCTTGCCTTGGCCTGCCCCTCCTCCTCCTTCCCATCTTGGCTCCCCTGTTGAAGCCTATCTGACCTGTGAGGCCCAGTTTGGAACCCACTTTCCCCGTGAAACCAGTCCCAGCTGCTTTTATTGGGGTGGACGCACTCCCTCCCCCTGCACAGCTCATGGCATACTTTCCGTGTTTGTTCTTCTAGGGGCTACCGGCCTACTCTGCTTGGCCCTTTTCTCTATTCAAACCCTAAATCCTACTCATCTTGTTCTCATCTAAAGTAACTGTTAAAGGAGGAAGTTTACACTGAATGAAAAGTGGGCTTTTAAGTTTACCAAAATTTATCAGGGGCTTTAAAATGTCTCTGCCCCTTGCTTGATATACATAGTTCCCTCCTAGGGGTCTGGCTGAGGAAAGAACTAGAAATCGGGACAAATTTATGCAGAAAGACGTTTATCACAGCAGTTTTTCTAATGGCAAAAAATAATAGCAACCTCAGTGTTTAAATTTAAGGGGATGTGTCAGTGAATTATACTGTATACAGAGGATGAAGAACCTACACAACAGGTTTTCATGATATGCAGAAATACTTGAGAGCTAAATAGAAAACATGATATACAGTTCTGTATATGTAATCTCAAATATATTTAAAAAGGTAAATAATTTAAAATAACACCAAATGTTGACAGTTTGTAGAAAGCAGAACTATTATTATTGTTGTTTCTTGCTTTTAACATGTATTTCCTATATATATTCCATAATTGACACAGCTCTCCTATTTGTAATCAGAAAAAAAAAAATACTAAAGCAAATTTTAAAAAGGAAGGTGGAATTTTTCTCAGCAGAAGCTTGACTGTTGATGAGATGGCTAGTATGTGCCTAGTGACATATTTCTAGAGGACCACTTTGGGTGCTGTGTATTTTATTGTGTGCTGTTCTACTCTGGGATGCAAATTACAGGCTGAGCTCAGCATTTTCTGGCTGCCAGAGCCCCGCTTCGCCCGCCCGTCTCTCCTGTGATTTGCAGCCCTCCTTGGCCTCACCAGATCCATGTGATCACTTGCTGCATTCTGGGCTACTTGAGTAAGTCTGTCTTTTGTGAAGGTGGTCCCCACCCTTGGCTGATGGGGCTGAGCACAGCTCAGCGACCTTCAGAGGACACCCTTTCCATACAACCTGAGCAGGCACATCATCTGGCTCCATTTCACACTGACATGTCTGATTATTTTGGCTACTCCACCTCAGATGCCTATACCTGGCTTCACCTTTGGTGACCTCCTGTGTAGACCCAGAAGTCCACCACTCCTGCATGTGTCTATGTGGCTACATGGCCATGCCCATACCCTGGCTCTGGGCAGGAAATTCACGTAGCATTCACTCCCTCACTCAATTTCCATAACTTCCACAGGAGGTTTTATCTTCCCCACTTCACAGCTGGGGAAGCGGGCTTGTCTGCTTCAACTATCCCAGAGCCCTGGCAGATCTGAAATTGAAACCCACAGCGGACTGACTTCAGGCTCACTGCTCTTTAACGTCATAGAGTTAGGGCAACTGGACATTCAAAGACAAAGGAAGTGGTGACACTTCCCTCACATTCCATGTAAATCTGCTTCATCTGCTTTTCAAAGCCTGTGGCTGCAGAAAGAGGACACTTCGCCTGAAAATGCCAGTGGACATCCTACTTATGTCACTGTGTCACTGCCCAGACAGATCAAACTGGCGGCCCTTATTCAACACCTCAAACTTACATACTTTGGACTTGCATGGTCAGGGCTACTTGCCCTGAAGATTTGGTAGCAGTGGTGTGGATGGATTTGAAAGCCGTATGCAAGCACTAACGTGAGGCCCACCGAGAAGCCTACCCAGAGTTGGGGTCTGAGGCTGGAAGAAGACCAGCCTTTGACTTGAACAGGGGCAAGGGCTCAGAATGAATCGTATTCCCTAGTGTCATTGTGGATGAATCGAGCAATGTCTCATATCGAAGCTGATATGTGGAAATTGTCCCCAGAAATAGCTACTTGTAGAAGAAGGGGGTGTCATCTCTGTTCTCAAAGGTCAGGGATTCAATGCCCCAGGCCTCTGGAGACCGTGGAATTAAATGTACAACATTTAACCTCCCCCATAGAAAAACATTATAAAATCACTCAACTATTTGAAAGGATGAACTCTGGTCTGATGCTATATTACAGTAGTTGAGTAAATAAGAAATTAGAGTAAAACCTCACTGGTGCAGAATAGTTCGAATCCACATATCTTTTGGAGCAATGGGACCAGCCCAAATTATTGAAAAGGGTGAGTTATTGAATTTTTAAATGCAGTTTTACCGATTTTAAAAGGCCAGGAGATACCGCATAAGTGTCTGATAGATGTGTTGATGAATGATTTGGTGGGTAAGCAGGTGGATGGATGGATGGATGGATGGATGGTAGCTAACACCATACCACACTTATTCTGTTCCAATTTACTGTTCTAAGTACTTTACATTTATAAGCTCATTTGATTCTAAAATAACCCTATTTGACAAGTACTGTTAATGCCCTCATTTTAAAGTTGAGGTCACACAGCCATTGAATGGCAGAACCAGGATTTGAATCTAAGGTTCCTGGTTCTAAAATCCTAGTTCTTCACCCTGGAGAATTCCTAAATACCTGCATTAATAAATGCTTGACTGTCATTTCATTATACCAATATTATGTGGCTAGAGTGTTTCAAAGGTGTGTTCCCGTAACTTCATCTGCTGAGTAAATAAGTCCATTGCCCACCATTTCACAGATGGGAAACTGAGGCCTGAAGAAGGAAATCTTGGCTCTAGTCCCACGGCAGCCTGTGTCCAGCTGAGGCTGAAATTCACACTTTCAGTTTTTCACTTTCCATTCCACAGATGGTCTAGCTCTCCTGTTAAAATTCATCTCTCTGGTCCAGGTCCAGGTTCCTCTGAAGGTTCCACAGTAGAGGAGCCTAAACTGAATGTTTACATTAGGTTTCCCCCAGCAGGTAGTTTCCCTAAAGTGCCTCCCAATTGAGGTTTGATTGTAACTGGGAAATGGCAGCACTCAGCCTTTGCAATTTACCGAGAATCCACCTCCCAGAGAACCAGAGATCCTTTCTGCTGGTTGCTCCTACAATGGACTTGATTTTTCCTTTCCAAATAAAGGGCTTCTCAGTTCTGATGCATGTACAGTTCCTGCCAGCAGGCGGCAGCAGAGCCCAGCGCTTGCAAATGCCCCACCTACAGGCTAGGGGTCAGGTTTGAATCCTGACGACCTCAGGCAAGTCACTTGCTTCCCTGTGCCTGTGTTTCTCTCTCTCTGCAAAATGGACTCAAATGATATTGTATACTGAAGGTGCTTAAAACTCGATAGTGTTCATAGTAAGCATCTGATAAATGTTAGGTATTCTTTCATCAGCGCAATCACCATTCGGTTAGGACAAATGTCAAAGGATTACTTACTTTGACCAGTTGATCTAGAGCTTTGTTTCACTGAAAACAGATGAAAAGGTCATCAGCTAGGGTCTTAGAGATCTTTTAGTTACACTTTATAATTAACCTTTCTGATGAGGTCTTACCTATAGTACATGTGTTAGAGCTGAAACAGATTTTAATAGGGGCAGAACCTTGCCCGAGGTCTACGGCTTGTTAGTCTTAGGGCTTTAAGAAGCATGTGTGCCTCTATCAGAAGATGGGTTCTGGGTACAGCACAGCCCTCTTTGGACACCCTCAACCATGGATCCAGCAACCACAGACTTGAGGTATAACACTGAAAATAAATGCTGTTTTGTATTACAGTACTTGGCACTTCACCACTATAAGAAAAAAAGATTTATTGATTGAGTTATTACTTACAACTGTATGTCCCCAAAGTGGCTTCAGATTCATGATTTTTAAGTCATGAACATTGGAGACATTGCGTACCCAATGCATTCCAAGAAAAGCATTTATGAAATTTTAACAGGGAATATGTTATCTTAACTGGCCATGACCCTTCCTGTGACTTTGTTGGGATCTACCTTTGTTTTTCCAGCTGTTCCTGAACTGAAGTTCCTCTGCGGGGCAGATGTCCTGCAGACCTTCCAGACACCCAACCTCTGGAAAGACAAGCACATCCAGGAAATAGTGGAGAAGTTTGGCTTGGTGTGTGTGGGGCGGGCTGGTCATGACCCCAAGGGGTACATCTTGAGCTCACCCATCCTGCAGAAGTTCCAGCACAACATTCACCTCGTCAGGGAGCCAGTGCAGAACGAGATCAGCGCCACGTACATCAGGAGCGCCGTGGGCCAAGGGCAGAGCGTGAAGTACCTGCTCCCGGACGCTGTCATCGCATACATCGAGGACCACAACCTCTATTCCAGCAGCAGTTCCCCGAAAGGCAACAGTACTCAGAGCAGAGAAGGAGAGACAGGCTAGGGAGGGCCAGCCACTTCTCCACCAAGCTCCTCCTGGGGAGAAAGCCATTAAGTAAGGTCTTTGTTTTCCTTTTATTTATTTAGTTTTTGCCTTTCCAGTTTTCATTTATTTCCACAATGATTATACTTCTGAAGAGTTGTCTGTCCCAGGAAGAGATGCCTCTTTAGGGAGGAGCAAGTGTCTACACCCAAGGATGGGCATTTATCAAAGAAGTTAAAATGATGTGGCAGATCAGTAGGATTAGGCAAAAGTTCTCAGAACCTTTGAGTAAGGAGCCTTCTCATTTTGTAAATGGTAACTGTAACCTGTGCATTGAAGGCAGTTCTGCACCTGGCAGGATCCCCCATGGGTCAGATCAGAATTGCCCACAATGCAGTTTTTAACTAGGACCAGGTGCAGCGTGCTGGTCTTGATTGGAGAGATTTGACAGGATGCTAATTACCAAACAGTGGGCTTTGTCAACACCATGTTTCAAACAAAATAATGCTGAAGACTTAAAATTTTGGAAGCAGCACTTTGCTAAGGTACATTGAATCTTCCATCAAGAACCACGATCGGCCTGCTTACTGGCCATTGATAAAATTTAAACTAAAATCTTTCTTTCTACGTAGTAATCACCAAACAATATTTTTGATACAGGAGATATTTTTAACACAGCTATTCTATAAATGCCAGGGCTTTTGATTTCCAGGTTTTTTAAAAATTGAGGTAAGACAGATACCTCCACTGTGTTAGAGAATCTTTCTGAATATTTAATGATTGCCTGCCTGTTTGAGTATTGACAAAGAGATAAATAATAAATTGACATCAAAAAGTACTAATGAAAAGTTTCTCTTCTTCCTTCCTTTGTTATATTATTAATACCTGGTGTACCAGCTATTTCTCTTCTTTTTAGTTACTCCATGAAATTTGCTGCTGTTCCAATCGAACTGGCATGAATGTACAAGTTTATGTTCCCAAGTCCTAGAAACGGAGGAAGCAGTTGTTTCTCAGCACCATGCAAACAGCTCTCCCACTGGAAGCTCTGAGTAGGTGGCCCTGCTCAGGTGGGCCCTGAAAGCTGAGAACAGGGGCCTGGCATGGGCTTAGGATTTGTCCTTCTACTCCTGATTAGAAAGAAGTTTTCATTGGCCTAATTCGGTTTGAGTTTATTCTTTACACTTGCTGACCAAATGCCTAAATGCGTTCAGATTACTTCTCCATCCTTTCCCTCTGGCTCATCCTCGCTGCAGATTTAGTCATGCAGAAAAACGACAGGTCCATCAAAAGGAACCTAATATCTCCCCAAATATGCCCTGTGCATTGTAGGATGCTTAGCAGCATCCCAGACCTTTACCTGCTAGGTGCTGGTAGTAGCATTCCCCGTTCCCTCCTGTTAACAAAAATGCCTCCAGACATTGCCACATGTCCCCTTGGGCATTAAATAATCGTCCTAATTGAGACTTGCTAGCTTAAGAACATGGCTGTGGGGGGTATGGATATGAGAATGGAATCTGTTTCCTAATAGAACAAATCAGGAACAGCAGCTTTAGAATAGGCTCCTCTTATTTAAAAATAATTTTTAAATAGATTAAATTAAAACACTAGTTTGGGAGAAGTCCCTACCACTCATGAAGTCGTGTTTATTCTGGGGGACACAGTGCTTTGACAGTGGGCATTAGAGGTCATATCCTTGACTCAAAGGTACCCTCAGCTTCCGTCTCCCTTTACTTCCCAGTGCCATGGTGGCTTTCTCTGCCGTGTTTTTATGGGCTAAGGCTCCCAGCCTTCCTGTACCCTCAGAACTGTCACCCAGGGCCTGGCAAGTGGAGACTGTCCATGAGCAGAAGCTCATATTTTTATTATTTTGATGATGACTCAAAATTCAGGGTTCATTTATTCAAACCCTGTTTATGGAGGGCCTTTCATGTGCTAAGCACAAGGCTAAACACTAGGGGTACAATTAAGAGCAAAATAGATACAGTCTCTCCACTCTGAAAGGTACAGTCCGTGGGCAGGAATCAGAGAGTCACATGGCCAAACACAGGATTTCCAACTGCGTTGAGACGGCAGGTTCACCACAAGGCAAGGCGTAGGCACCAGCCTTTACCTTGCCCAGGCTTTGTCAACACCCTGGGAGGGGCCTAGCTCTCTGGGGGTCTGCTTTCACATTTGTAATTTTTATTCTTATTCTGAAAAGGGGCCTTCAAAAGTTGTATGAAAGTTCAGACCCCAAGAAACATCAGGGATTCACTCCGATGGCAGGGAAAAGAAGGTGGCTCAGAGACCTGAAAGATAAATTAACAAGATGGGTGGAGATGGCGTGAGGCCACTAGCTTTCAGAATGGGCAGTATATATATACAAAGGCCCTGAGACAGGAAAGGGAAAAATACACAGCATGATGAGCTAGATTCATCATCACCTGCTTAAGAAAGGATTCGTTACGGCGGCATGCACCTGATATCAGGTGTCCTTGCATCCCCCTATCTCCCTGTCCAACCTTCCTCTAGGCCCAGGGCACCAGGCCCAACTAGGCCTTCATCCCTCTGATTCATGACTATATCATGGGGCTCCCCACCAAGCAAAACATTCGTTTCCAAGCCTTTACCTTGTCCTCTTCTAAAATAAAACAGCACAGACATATGCAAACATACGTATTTCTCTGCTCTGTCCCATTGATTCACGTAGCCTTAGTATCAGAGAAAATATATGTCGTCACCGTGCTCCTGACTTACTGCGTTGACCCTGACCGGCAGAGCTGATTTCACATGCCTTTCCATTCCCTCAGGTCTTCTTTTGAATCTAGTTTGCCTGGATGTTTTGTTTATTTTGCAAGAATAGAAAAACAGTAGTTTGGGCTCCTGGGTAAATAGGATTTCCAGCCTTAACTAAAGGTTCTTCTGTAACAGCATATGCTACCCTAATGAGAGGAGCTCTGAATCCCAGCCTGAGGAAAGAATTTTTCATTTCCAATACTGACTGTGTCATCAGGGACAGAATGATGTGAAATCCCATTGTAAACTGATAGTGCTCTGGATTTGCAGGGTATATTTGGTAATTGCTTTAATACATGAATATGAATTTCTGTATCCCCCTCCTTGCACTAGTATCTGCTAACAGTGTTTCCGCCTTCACTTTTTTGCAAAGGTCTCCAGCATAGACTCTGTTCAGTTTCAGTCATGAAGCTATTTTCTTGGGCTAAAATGCAGCATTATAGATACACATGTGTGACTAATAAACAACCTATAATAATTTGCCTTGATACACACCTCAGAATATTGTAGAGTTGTTAAAATAACCCCAAAAGGATGTGTTCATGGCACCATAGACTGAAAACTAGAAGGGACCTTAAAATTCCTCTGATCCCACCTTTTCCAAAGTATTTTAAAAAACACTAAAATCCCACAAATCCATGGCAGTTTCACTATGAAAAACAATTAGAATATTGTTTTCTGTGGACAGGTTTGGGGAGCCCTACCTCCCCCTGTGGCATGCCCTGTCAGTCTTTATATACACCTGTCCCTTCCCAGTCCAGACCCACATCATCTGTTACCTGGACCACCACAGCCTCCCCAAACTCCGCAATTCATTCTCCACATGAATTGCATAAAACTGCAATTTTTGTGGGTATGGGTATGCAAATCTGGTCCCTGTCTACACTTCTTCTGAGGGTCACTACTGAGAAAGTGGAAGATAAGTTGGAGAACACATTTGCAAAATATATATCTAATAAATGATTTGTGGCCAGAATATATAAAGAACTCTTAACAATTCCAGAAGAAGGAGAAGAAAACTAAAACCCAATCTTAAAATGATCCAAAGATTTGACTGAACATGTGCAACACATCCAGCATTGCTCTTTGGAAGGACCTGCTTGGGGGGGGTGACCCTTGGCTAACATCTGAGAAGTTGACTTTTGGAATGCTTCCTACATTTCTAAGTGGCAGTAAACCTGCCTGGGGCACCAAGTCCTGTGGTCCCGGTTGGTCTAGGCTGTGCAAACAACATGATTTATCATGAGCACCTGCTTTCCTTCTAGGAGCTTGGGATTTCAATAGTTAGGACTGAGCAGAGTATCTATACCACCAGCCCATGATTTAAAAAAACAAACAAATGCCTGTATTTGGAGTCCCAAGCAGTCTTCCCTGGGCAGAAACAGTGCCCCCTGCCCATTGCTGCATTTCACTGCTGGAGTAAGCATACTCTGTGCCCCAGGCAGGAGAACTTGAGAGGCTTCCGCCTAGGGTCCTCCAGGCTCCACCCAACATGCCTTCTCCCCTGACTGGTCCTGCCATGTGTCCTTTGGCTGTAATAACCCATTGCCATAAAGATAAGTAATTGCCTCTGGGTCCTTCAAATGAGACATCAAGTGTGGAATCCCAGAAACAAAACATTTCACCAAAGAAGATACCTGAAGGACGGAGGAACCCAGGAGGTGATGCTCTGCGCCCTTAGTTTTAAGAACAGCAGTGAGGTACCACCTTATACCCACTAGAATGGCTCAAAGCAATCCAGCAATTCCACCTCTAGGCATCCACCTGAAAGAGCTGCAAACATGTTCACTCAGGCTTCTGTGTAAATGTTTATAGTATATTGTTCATTTTCGCCAAATATTGAAAATCCAAATGTCCATCAACTGGTTGATGGATAAACAAATATATCCACATGATGGAATAGTACTCAGCAATTAAAATAAGAAACTAGTGATAGATATTGCAATACTTGCACCAACATGAGTGAATCTCAACATGCTAAGTGAAAGAAGCCAGACATGTAAGACAGCATAGCGTACGATTCCACTTATATGAAATTTTTAGAAAAGGTAAAACTGCAGAGGCAGAGAGCAGACCTCCAGTGGTGCCTAAGGGCAGGAATGGGGATTGACTGCCCATGGGCACAGGGAACTTTTGGGGGTGATAGGCATGTTCTAACTAGATTGTGCTGATGGTTACACAACTGTATAAATTTACTAAAGCTCATCAGACTATGAACAAAAAAGGTAAGTTCTGTGGTGTTTAAATTAGACCTCAGTGAAGGTGTTTTTTGTTTTTTTAAAAAAGAAGTCCTCCAGAGTTTCCCTTGCTGGCCCTTGGAGTGAAGACCTAACTTCTCCTGGGGTGGCCTGCTCCATGCACCCCACTACCCCCAGCCCCCAATCCCCACATTCTTGCTCTCTGCTCCAGCCACAGCTGCTTTTCTCAGTTCCTCACACCCACCCTTCCTTCTCTTTCTCATTGACGCTTTCACAGATGGTTTCCTCCACCTGACAGGCTGTTTCCCTTCTCCCCTTCTTTGGGCTGATTCCTATTTCTTCAGTTTCCACCTCAAGTCACTTATTCCAGGGAGCCCTGTCTGAGCCCTGATTTAGGTGTGTGCCCGTGACACACCTAGCTCCCTGCCCTTCCTTGTAAGAGAGTGTCATCACTCTTGAAATTGTCGATTTGGTGGTGGCTCAGATTTCCCTGAAAGCAAGAATTTGTCTTGATCATTCCTCCCTTTCCCCAATACGCTCCTAGCTCAATAAATACTGCATGAAATAATATCTGAATAAGCATCTGAACAGGGCTGAGAAGCCCAGGATCAACGCTCCTATTTCACTTTGTGTAAATCAGTATTTTTGAAGCATGTTTATGCACAGAATGCTTTTTATACACACATGCTAAATAATATGTGGAACACAGTACTCAGGGGGGAAGTTTAAGAAGTTCTTGTCTAAAGATTTTCTCTAGTATTTTGCTGCTGCAAACAATGCTGCAGTAAATACCCTTATACATCAGCCCTTCCAAACCAGTGTTTTCGTGGGATAGACTCCCTGGAGTGGTAGTGCTGGGTCAAGTGGTATTTGTACTTTTTATTCCAGATTATAGACTCTAGACTTTTTTTGTTTAAGTAAATTGAATTTTTTTGTTTAAAAAGAAAAACTGAGGGACAACCGGGGTTAGAACACTTATCACAGAGCTGCTGAAGTTCTCATTTCATTATTTTTCAGAAAGTTGTTCTTATTATCTTTTATTCAAGCTGAAGCAATATCCCTTTATTTTTTTAATAGATACCTCATGGTGAATTTCAGGAACTCACTTGTCATAGAGAGACATAGCAATTTGGAGGCAAACATTGTTCTTGGTATTTGCTGGGCACCTTACAGGCTTCTGTTTCCATTTTGGTAAACACTCCTATTTACCAAACTGGCCTACATAAGAGAGATGGGAGCACCAGATGTCACAGGATGTCAGCAATGGGAAGGACCCAAGGACAGGACACATATACAGGGGTTACAAGAAACTGGAAAACAGGAAGAATTGAAGTTCCCTCCCACTCCCCTTTCCCTTCTTCCCCTCTTCCTCTTTTTCCCCTTCCCTCTCCTCCTTCCCTCCCGGCCTCCACTCCCCAGATTGGCTTCTATGCTCCTTGGCCACTGCTCATCATCTAGTGCTCATGTGACCTCCCCCACAGGCCTGTGCCTTAGAGACACAATTCCAGATTCCCAGAGGCAGAGACTCACTGGCCCTGCCCTGCTCCATGTGACAGCAACATGTCTGTAAGAGCAGACGGGAAGGAAGTGATGGACACTTCCGTCACTCCGGTAAGTGCCCACGTAATCACGACGTAGCCCTGGAATTTGTGTGTGCCCCTTTTGCTCCTGTTTTGTGCGGCAGGTGGTGTGGTGGGAGAAGCATGCCCCCGAAGGAGAAAGGGGATGAATGGGCAGAATGGCACCTGCATGACAGTCACCCCTTCTCTACTCCTCCCTCCAGTGTGGGAGACAGACCTGGGCCTAGGGCAGGTTGGGCAGAACTGGAAGGAGCCCCTCCTGGGCCCACAGGCATTGTCATGCATGTGCTTAAGTGAGCGAGGCTCTGGGGAAGCCTGAGCCACAGAGGAAGACCGAGTAAATGAACTGCAACCGGACCGGTGAGCTGGTTACCTTCACCTTGATGATGCAGAGGGGCCAGGGTCTTCCAACAGGAGAAGCTGCATCGAGCACAGGACACAGGTGCTGAGCCAGGTACAGGGTCCCGATCTTCCGCAGCAGCCCCAGAGCTTTGTCTTGACTCACCATCTCTCTGGGAGCCCTAACTCAGCCCCTTCTCAGCAGAAGGATGGCGAGTTTGCACAAATAGGTGTTTCTGAGATGGCTTTCCTACTCAAGATGCTTATCTTTCCTAACCTGTGTCCCCACCTCCCTCCAGTCAGAGCTGGGGACAGCCTCTCCTCTGTGCTGCTGTAGCTGGGGGTGTCCTTCTACCACAGCCCCAGGCACCCTGGCTGCCCCTGTTTCCAAGGCTGTCTTCCCAAATGGGGTCAAAGTCCTGGTTTTTTGACTTAAACTATGTGACCTTGGGCTAATTACTTAATCTTTTCAAACTTCATTGTTTTTATCCAGGAAAGTGATAAGACTATCCCACATGTGGTTTAAGGACTAAATTAGATGATATATTCAACATGTTTGTCACGTGAGCACTCAAACAGTGGTTTGGGATCCTCATCTTCATCAGGCTGGGTTTTTTTTATTCTTGCTGTTCCTTGATATTTAGCACCGTTTGTTCGAATGCTCCCACCTCTTGTCTATGGCCACTCCACATCCACTTAGTGGACTGCCAGGAAAAACAGAGGCTAAGGCCTTGGCAAGCCTAAATGGGGATAGGCAGGACTTTGAATATGCTACTTCCTTGAGTACTTGTATCAGTTAACTTTTGCTGTGAAAGAAATAGTCTAAAACTCAGTGGCTTATTCCCCAGCCAGGGCACATAACCAGGTTGGTTGCAAGCCAGGTCTCTAGCCAGGTCCATAGCTGGAGGCAGGTGAAAGGCAACCATACATGGATGTTTCTCTCCCTCACTGCCTCTCTCCCTTCCCCTCTCTTTGAAAATAATAAATAAAATAAATTTTTTAAATTTTAAAATAAATAAATAAATCTTAGTGGCTTAAAATAAAAACCATTTACTACTTTTCATGAGCCTAGTTATTAGCTGGGCACTTCTGGGCCAGTATCAGCTGACCTTGGCTGGGCTCACTTTCATGTCTGGCGGCTAACTGGTTGTAGGCTGGACCACGTATCTCTTATCCATTAGACCAGCCCAGGCTTGTTCACTTGGGATAGGTGGCAGAATCCCAAGAGCATGAGAGCAAAACCCGCAAGGCTTCTACAGGACTCGCTCAGAACTGATACAATATTCTGCCACAAATTCTACTGGTCAAAAGCAAGTCATGAGGCCAGCCCACATTCAAGGGGTGGGAAATTGCCCCCATCTTTCCGTGATGAGATAGCCACTTTGGCAGGCTGCCACAGGCCTCCAGAATTTTTCTGCACCCTTATGTTCCTAGTTATGCCTTGAAATGGAAACTATGTTTTAAAATAAAGATGAGGGTGGCAGTGTGGCTCAGTTCGTTGGAACGTTGTCCCATAAACCAACAGGTTGCAGGTTTGATTTCCAGTCAGGAGTGGCAACCGATCTATGCTTCTCCTGCTCTCTCCCTCCCTTCCTCTCTCTAAAATCAATAAGCATGTCCTCAGGTGAGGACTTAAAAAATTAATAGATAAGTAAATAGTAGAATAAAGATGGCTGGATGGTTAGAAAGATGGTCAGAAGGATGGCTGGGTCAGTGGGTAATGCTGTGTATGAATAAGTGGGTCAATGGGCGATGCGTAGGCAGTTGGGTGCATTCTGTGGCAGTGAGTTAGGTGGGTGGGTTAAAGGAGGTTGTTAGTCCTGGCTGGTGGCGCAGTGGATAAGGCACTGACCTGCCAACCCAAAGGTTGCTGGTTCGATTCCCAGCCAGGGCACGTAACCAGGTTGCAACCCAGGTCTCCAGCCAGGTCTGTAGCTGGAGGCAGGTGAAAGGCAACCATACATTGATGCCTCTCTCCCTCTCTGTCTCTCTCCTTCCCTCCTCTCTAAAAATAAAATCTTAAAAAAAAAAAAGAAAGAAAGAAAGGAGGTTGTTTACATGGATGGTGGATTTGTGAATGGATGGGCAGATAACTTTCACATCCCCTTCTCCTCCCTAGGTCCCAGGGACACAGTGGCACAAAGACAAGACAGCTATGCTTGCCACTGTGCGGTCCGTACGATCTCCTGGCAGCAGGATGAGCCCCTTCCTGGCGGCTGCACCGCCACCCTGTGCTCTACTCCCTGGGCTGGCTGGCTGGCACGGAGGCTCATTCCCAGGTCTGTTACCTGACCTCATGTCTCTCCTTCCCTTTCTCTCATGGTGACACTCCTGAGCTTCAGCTTTTCAGTGGCTCCTCATCTCCTACAGAATTGAATCCAAGTAGCTTGTTGTAGACTATAAGGCTGCCCACGGCCTGGCCATACTTGTCTCTCCAACATTTTCTTCACTGTGTCAGACCGTACCATCCCTCCTGCCCCGCCCCCACTGCCCCCCTGAGCCACAGGGCAGCCACATTACTTTACCCTACTTTCCCTGAACATGCATCCTTTTCTATACCTCTCTGCTCTTGCATGAGCCATGTCTTCTTGGGAGTACCCTCTCCTCCCTTGTCAGACAAGTGTCAATGTCCTCATCCTTCTAAACTTGATCCCTAGGCTCAACCACCACCTTGTCCTTGAAGTGCATTGTACCACCCTCTACTTGCTACATTTCTGCCTCCTTAGGGTAATGTCTCACTCCTAACAGTATCCTTAGCATGAAGTCCAGCTCCAGCCACCTACCTACAAGGTGCTAGGTGTTTGTTTGCTGAAGGGAATGTAACTTCACAGCTTTGGCACTTACCCTAGTTCTCTTGGTGAGTGTCCATAGAGCTCTTGCTACTGTGCATCCAGCTCATGACTGGGTACTGTGAAGAATCTGGAAAGAAGTTAAAGCACAGTTGCTGGCCACAAAGCAGTCTCATGGAGGGAGGAAGCAGGTGTGCACAAGTGTACACACAAGGAGAGGGCTTGTTCTGCCCCAGGAAGTGTGAGTAAAACATGAGTAGAAAAACTCATGGCTCTCAGAATTCAGAGCAGAGGTGTTGGGGAAACCGGAACATGAGGATGTGATGGGTGAAAAGAAGTGGGAGGTGTTGGGGCCCGGGATCTACAGGAATAAGTAAGGCTGGGCTCTGAGGGCATAGAAGACCAAGCCACAGGCAAGGGCTGGGAAAATATGTTCAGATTAGATGGTCAAGGGCCTCAAATGACAAGAAAGAGAAAGAAATTAGAATTTATTGAGGATGTGTATGCCGGACCCCGCAAAACTACCCTACAAGGCAATGGCTCAGAGACATTAAGTGACTTTACCAAAGTTACACAGCTAGGAAAATGTAGGTCTGAGATTCAAAACCAATGTGACTGAACAACCCAGCTCTGTTTCATTCACTGGGCTCTATCAATCCAGAGGGTAGGGAGGAACAGGAAGGAAGGTCACAGCTGGGAAGGGCCATGACAAAGATTATTATATTGCTAATTAAAATTTGTTCTCTGTCCCTGAGTCAATGAGCTCCTGACCTATTTCCTGCCTTTTTGGCAGAATAACTCTTCATGAACTGCCTAAAAAAGAGTCTTCACTCTAGACTGCTGCTACAGAGACAGGACATGGAGTGAGGCGTTGAGGCTAGTCCTGAACTGAACTGGGGATCTTAGCCCACCCGACTCCTGTGATCCTCCCCTCTGAGGCCACCACCCCCTCCTCACGGGGTCTCCAGGAAGTCCTCAGAGGCTCAGCCATGTGCTTCCAGGAAATCAATGTGTGTTTGACCAGCTGCTTCCCTTTCATCTCTTCATTGTATAGTTGTGACCCAAGAACCCCAAACATTGCTCTTGCAAGATTTGTTCTTTTTAAAGCTGGCCAGAGCCTCACTAAGGTACATTAATCTTTAACTGTTTATAGATTTTTCTGCTTAGAATATATGCCCTATGCTTTCTTTTCACCTGGGGAATTTGAGTTCTGCTTCCATATTGATGACTTAGGAGACTTATTTTCTCTCTGGGATTTTCTTCTGTGAGCTTATTTATCAGATCCAACATGCCAAGGTCCCCATAGATCTTTACCTCATTCAGGAGACAACTGGTGGTTAAGACCTTGGACTTTGGGGTCAGATAGAGCCAGACATAAATCCAGTCCCCAGCCCTGCTTCATTCTCTTCCAAAATGAAGACCCAATGGAGTCATATCTTACCCAGGGTTCTATAATCAGCACAAAGCCTATATGTGGTCATAACATATAGGTCAGAACTTTTGAAAAGTTCTTAACTCTGTTCTAGGGCTCCTATCCCCTCGTTGCACTCCTCCATCCTGAAGCCTTTTCTAATCTTCCTCCTTTTCTGAGAATAGCTGCCTGCTCTTTCTCTGTCTGCTAAGTGAGTCTTTCAGGGCCACCTTCTATCCTCCCCTCCACCTAGCATCTCTGATTAGCTCTAAGATGGCCAGGGAAAAGTAAACAAAACCACAATGTTCCTTAAAATGTGGGAAAGTGGGGATAGTTGTATATAATTTCTACTTTTTCAAAGTTATTATTACTGGCCAAAAATATATTTTAGGAGTCTCGTCAAAGTGAAAACAGTAAATTAATAAATCTTCTGTTAGGTCTCAAACCCTCAAGGCCCAAGTACACCAAGTACTGCTCAAGAGAAATGATTCTTTAAAAATATTGGCCACCTCAACCCAGCCACTGGCCCAGTGGGCCTCCTGGAAACAGCAAACACTGTATGAGGCCAGAATCTGCCTGTTCCTTTCTTCTAACTGACACTTGGCAATGGCTGCCCCTAGTTGTCCAGCTTCTCAGATAAGTTGCCCCTACCTCCCACTTTAGTCCTTTTGTGGGTATAGCCCAGGGGAGGTATGCTGATAAGTTGTATTGATCCTCTTCCCATCTTTTAGTGAGTGTGCTATAAATTAATTGCTAAGGGCACCTCAGTTAGAAACTCTTTTGGGTAATTGCTTCTGACCAAAAACCATTCCCACATCACTGTCATGACATGACAAGGCATGGAATGATGACCTCTCCAGTCTTTCCATCTACCATAGTTCCCATCATTAGAAATGGCCATTTAGCCCTGGCTGGTAGCACAGTGGATAAGGTGCCGGCTTGTGAACCCAAAGGTCGCGGGTTCGATTCCCCAGCCAGGGCACATAACAAGGTTGCAAACCAGGTCTTCAGTCAGGTCTGTGGCTGGAGGCAGGTGAAAAGCAACCATACATTGATTTAAAAAAAAAAAAAGAAAAGAAAAGAAAGAAAGAAAAAAAAGAAATGGCCATTTAAAGACTGAAATCAGACTGAAACTCAAAGATTGCCTTCTTCTGGCTTCCTACCACCCATGCCACTGCTACTTACTATACAAGATGCTATCTCTCAGCTAAACCAATGCCTGGGGAAACCATGCTGTTTGGCGTCTATACCTCCACCACAATTCTTTTGGTCCTGTCACCGGGGTTGGTGGGCCGCTACACCATAAGGTCTTCATCACTGTGTTGGGCGATAAGGTTAGGAGACATCCAGCACAATTACCTTCCTGGCACAGCCTGGACAGTCACATATGATGGTTTCCACTCTTATAGATAATTCCCCCACCCCAGCATGATGCCAGTGCCATGGAAATCACTGCACCCAGGTTTCATGTTCCAGGAGGCATTTTGCTTACAAATACTGGGTTGGCCAAAAAGTTTGGTTTTTCCCCTTAAGATAGCTCAGATAGTGCTTAGTTGTCTCTTTAACTTCATTTGAAACAATTTTGTTAGATTGTATTGCGACAGCTGTCATATTGGCCTGTGCTTTTTAAGAAACTTACCAAAATTAGTAAATTTTTGTGTAGCCATTTTAATATTGAAGATGGAAGAAAATATGCAACATTTTCAGCATGCTGTGCCTTCAAGAAATGTAAAAACACAACTCAAGTGGAAAAAAGATTTGCACAGTGTATGGAGAAGGTGCTTTGACTGATTGAACGTGTCAAAAGTGGTTTGCGAAGTTTCCTGCTGGAGACTTCTCATTGGATGACGCTCTGCAACTGGGAGGACCAGTTGAAGTTGAGAGCAATCAAATGGACGTTAACTGAGGACAATGGACATTCTACCCCATGGGAGATAGCCAACATACTTAAAATGTCCAAGTCAATAAAGTTGTTGGTTAAGATGAAAAATGTGTCTTTTATTTTATGGAAAAAAATAATACGAACCTTTTGGCCAACCTAATAGATCTCTATGGGGCCACAGGATTGGAAAGTTGGGACCCACTATCTTTACAGAAGTTTATTAGACTGAGGTAGGCTGAGGAAAAGTAGAGGAGGTTCTGTTCTTTATAAAATTGCCATGACTAACAACATATCCTCACTAGCTGTCCTAGATCTATCTGCCCCCTGGACCATATCCTTGTTGTGGGCAAGATCTTTGCCAGTCCTCACCTTCTGTACCGGCCTTTCCAAGGTGCTCTAGCATCTGTCAGCAAGCCAGGAGAGCCACCACATTGCCCTGTGGCTGGAATAGCAGGAAAGCATGTGAAAAATACCTACCTCCCTTCACTAAAACTTGGCCATGGTGTGTCTCAGTGGGAAGCCTCCCAAGATGGTAGACAGATAGGGCTGCCCATGGGACACATCCCATTTCCCAGACCCTGGAAGGTACCGCTCTCTGTGAAGTCCAGAGCCTGGCACACAATTTCTGATAGTATATTACATTGAACAGCCATTCACATGAGGTAACATGCAGGATTAAGCACTGCAGATGGAGTCTGTAAACACAATTTAATATAACAAACCCTGAAGTCGTATCTGTGCTCAACAGATCTACTTCATCCTGATGGCTATTCACATACATATACAGAAGGGATCAGCTTGGGTTTTTATCATTGTGGCTAAATAAGAAAATGAAGGGGACTAAACAGTAATGAGGGAAAATACAATAAAGCTTAAATTTTTAAAAAATGACTGGTCACTTCTTGGTACCAAAACCCTCCCCAAATGCAAATGCAAATTCAAACTATACCCCAAGATACCCTTTTTCACCTAGCCAAAAATCCAAGAGTTTAACAATAGAATCTGTTGGTGAGGAAAAAGAAACCATCACGCATTGCTGCTGGGAAGGTAAAATGGTACTGTCCTAAGAAAGGAAACTGTGTGATATCTAGAAAAAGGACATTAAGTATTTGCCCTTTGACACAGCAATCCCACCTCTAGGAATCTATTCCTAAGCTATACCATATATATATATATATGGTGTATATATATAATGAGAGAGAGAGACTTAACCTGCTCATTGCAACACTGCTTATTACAGGAAAAGACTGGAACAGCCCATGTGTCCGTCAGGAGGTGCCTGGCTCAGTAAACTGGCACATCACCCAGTGGAGGCTGTGGCCCCATAAGGGGTTAGGGGTGGGTGGTGCTCACCTTGTATTGCACGTTTTAAGGTGGTGTTGTTTTTTTTTAAGGTTATAGTGTGTTAACATTTACCTAAGAAAGGAAAGGTATGACTCTATATTTATATTTATATTGTTAATGAAAGGATAAACCATGAAAATAATAAAGATTTCGATCGAGAGCAACTTGTTTGTGTCCTGGTTCAAACAAGTGGACCGAAGGGGCAAAATGAGAGGGGCAAGGTGGAAGAAAAGAACAATGAGGTTAGTGGGCACTCTCTGGATATTTGATAATACTAAAATATTAATATTATTATTTTTAGTTGTGATGATGGTGTTATTGTATAATTTTCCTGAAAAGCGTTTACCTTTTAGATACTTCTTGAAATGTTTCCAGATGAAACAATCTGATGTCTGGCACTTGCCTCAAAACAATTTTGGAAGTGGGAGTGGGTGGGGATAAGGATGAGACAAGATTGACCATGGATTAATAATTGTCGAAAATGGTGATGAATGCATGGGATTTCCATACACAGTTCTATGTTTATGCAGGTTTAAAATTTTCTATCATAAAATAATTAAGGAAGCAAACAAGAGTGAGAGAGAGGAAAAGACAGGAGGGACGGAGAGAGGGAAAGAAAGAAAGACTCTTCCCAGGCAGTGTGTGTCACGATCTGTAGAAACAATTGCCATGTATCAATGGCAGGAACCTGAGCCACATTTTATAGACAGAAATAAATCCCCAGGTTACCCCCCCCCCCCACAGTGGACTTAATATTCTGGGGGCTCTGGACGTGTGTGTCGTTTGCACATTTGCATCAACAAAGAATCACATCCTCAGTAGACCTTGGTGTCCCTGTGGCCTCTTGATAGGCCGTCTCCCCCTGTCACTGGGGAGACCTGAGTCAGGGGGCTCCATGTCCTTGGTTCTTGCCTTGCAAAGGAAGAATTCAGGGAAGAGACAAGCACGTATAGTGGAATGAAATAGCAAGTTTATTTATGAAAACCCATGACCACGAAGCTGCAAGCAGGCACTGGGCCAATCTGAATGGCCAACGTATAGAGGAACTAAAGTCCTAAGTTTGTTAGTAAGTTTGTTCTATACACTGGAGCACCGGGCACTCACCTAAGCTGAGTACGCCAGCTATTGCGGTTCAGGGCTATATACTTGAGTCCGTTTCTAGGTTCCCCCTACTCCTCCCCCTCTGGAGCTTGGGATCAATACACAGTTTTAAAGGTTTTCTTTCCCAACTGGTGGAGACGATACATACAGAATTTCAAGGCCTCCCCTGCAGCTGAGTTATCATAGTTGGGCGGTCACACTTCTGCTCGTGATGTTCAGAACGCCTGGCCATCTTATCGGACGGGGCTCAGTTCTGCTGAATCAATGGGTCAGATATGTCTGCCTTTTGTTTCTAACCTCCTGTTCGGCTTTAAGTTCTTTATTAGATTGCACTGGACAAGGGCCCTGCTTTTATTTCCCCTGCAGCCATTCATTCCCAGCTGCTACCTACATCCCTAACATGGTGGACACAGTAAGGCAGCTTTGTTGGCCCACTCTTGTCCTTTCAGACATTAACCTCACAGATGGCACAGTGACAGCTCAGGGACTGGAGCAGGGCAGCTCCCCATAACATAACTCCAGAGACATATCTGAACACAGGAGAAGAGAAGATGTTGCAAGTCTCCAAAATAAAATGAGCCCTTGAGAGGAGAAGCAAGGATGTAGTGTCAGATGAATAAGGTTTTCTTTATAAGCATAAGGCAAGAATACAAGGCCACCTGTCCCCTGCTAGGAGCCTCTGGGTGTGGAAGATGCAGCAAAGAAGGGGGGGGATGCAGCTTGAAGGTACATTCCTACCCCAGCACTGTGTAAGTCCCATCTTTGAGGGGGTAAGAGGTTGCGGGGGTGGGGGGGCTCAGGGTCTGCCCCAGGGCTCTCAGCTGCAACCCCAATGCCCTGGGTGGGTTCTTTTGCTGCCCCACCACTGGGGACCCTGGGCAAGCTGCTTTACCTCTCAGTGATTCGGAAAGGACCACCCAGCTCACAAGGTGATTGCAAGGACCGTGGGCAATCAGAGATTCTATTCCACGGAGATGATCCCCTGGCTCTAATTCATCCTCCTGAGCACACTAATCTGTTAAAAAATGAACCAGCACATTTCCTCCCAAGCACCTCTGAGCTCTCCCTGAGGAGCCCATGTTAGGGGTCTTTGGCATTTTCCCTTTCTACCCCTGAACCCCCAACCCCGGATTGCCCGCTGTGCCTCTCAGCAGCTTCAGGCTAGCTCCCTACTGGCCCAGTTCCTTTTCTCTTGGTCTTGGTACGGCTTTGCGATTAATCCTGGATCTCAGATCGCTGCTGCTCCTTTTTAAGGCTAGTGAATGAAGCAAGCCCAGTAGTATGTCCTAGAGTAGCGTTTTTCAACTGGTAGCCGCAGCACCAGGGGTGCGGAAAGAATTTTTAAAACCTGCAATACCTGACTATTTAGTCAGGGGCACTGACCTCTTTTTTCTTAGGTTGTCAAACAAAAAAAGTTTTTTCAAATGAACGGCCAACACAATAACGATCATTCAGTATGAATGCATCAAAATTACACCTATATTTTGTCAAATCCGCAAAAGAAAAAGTTAGTTTTGGCATGTCACAGAATTTTAGCAGTTTCTGTGTGCCATGAGATGGAAAAGATTGAAAATCGCTGTCCTAGGTCTCTCCCCTCCCACCCTCTCTCTCCTGCCCTCAATCATTAGCAAGTCTGTCCCTTCTTTTATACTGCCCCTCCCTGGTCTATCCTCCCTCCTCCTAGCCTCTGGTCCTCCAGGGGGACCTCACTAACTGCCAACCTCACACAGATCCCTTCTTTCTACTTTACACACTGTTCTCTTGTTACTCTCTTTGCCAAACACATGCCAAGTGATCGCCTGGACAGAAAGGAGCTCCAAACCCTGCTGATTAATGGATTAAATTGAGCATGGCAGCGTGGGCTGTGCAAGGATACCCCTGGTCGTACTTAATGCTTCCTGAACACTTCCACAGGGCCCTTCCCACTTCAACTCACCAGATTGATCTCAAGGCCCCAGAACGGGGCGCAGGCAAGCGCCCTTCTCTCCCTTGCCTTTCCCTTCACTTCTAAGGCTCCTCAAACAGCAGTGCTGCTGAAGAGGGCTCTGTACCATGCCCTTTTATCCTTTGTATCTCACCTACTTTGACAGGTAGGTAGTCAGAGTGCCCCCATTTCACGAGATGTGGGAACTAAGACACAGAAGGGATAAGCAACTTGCCCAAGATCACTCAGGTAGACCATGACAACCAGCTTCCAACGAAGCATTCTACCTCACACCCAGCCCCCAGCTGCAAGTAACAGCTCAGCCAGAACAGGTAAACCCGGGAGAACCCTCCGGGGAGGAGACCCAGAAGGGCAGGAGTATACAAACCTATCAGGGGACTAAATAAAGGCAGACAAGAAGGGGCAAAACCACGTGCCCAGCTGACCAGTTCAGCACAGGGACGACAGGTGAGCAGGAGACATGGAAACTGGCCAAAGTGGGGAGGAGTAGCCAGATCTTTGTTCTTTGGAATGGACAGGGGAGGAAGGGACTGGTGAGGAGGGGCAGGCCCCTGCCTACGCACAAAGGGACCACTCTGGGCATGGCAGACGGCCGACACTGATGGGGCCCTGCTGTGAGCCAGGCCTTGTGTGGACATTTGACATAAACCATCTCAGGAGACGGAGACTCCAAGCACAGGGAAAGGAGAGGGTGAGATATCCAGTTGGCTGAGCTAGATGGTGCAGGAAAGCAGGGAAAGGGGTTTCAACTAGTTGGGGGTGACTAAGGGATGACCAGTTACCGTTTAAGCCTTTAGCTAAACCTCCACTGCAGTGAGTCAGCCAAGAGGAAAGCCCAGGGCCCTGACTGGATGCCTGAGAGAACCCAGGCCAGGCCAGGCCCCACCCAGACACCTTCCTGAGCTGCAGGAGTTTCTCTTGCATCTGCAGGTGGTATAGGGCCAGGCTTGGCTCTCCTATCATCTGGCTGTCCCACTGAATGCTGGGCTGTCCCACTAAGATGAGCGCTGGGCTGTCTAGGGAGGGACCCAGAGGCTGGGCCTGTGTGGACAACTGAGCATCCCAGAGCCAGGTGAAAAGAGATGGGAGACAGTCCTGAGAAGGGTTACAGCTGTCATAGCCATGGATCTCAACTGGTGGTGATCCCCCCCAACAACACCTCCCGGGGTTTATTTCACAATGTCTGGAGACATCTTTGTCTCAGGTGCCCCTGAGATCTAGCTAGGAATGCTGCTAAACATTCTACATAGGACACCCCTCCCCACCAACAAAAAATTCTGTGGCCCAAATTGGCAACAGTGCCAAGGTTGAGGCACCTTGATGTAGAGTAAGGCAGGTAAGAGGCCGAAATCCAAGCCACTCCCTGGGCTGAAGCTGCCCTGCCCTCAGGAAGAGGCATCCTTCCCTAACTCAGCCAGACGCAGTGTGACCACTAACACGATGTAGGGGTTGCTGGCAGGAAGCCACTGTAGCGTCCAGGGACAAGAGAACGTACCTGCCGTCATGTAGCCTGTGATTTGTGTTGTGGAAGAAAAGGGGCCGCAGGCAAAACCCGACAAACTCAGGGGAGGCCTGCCTGGCAGCCTTACAAACACAGAGACGGAACGTAACCACAGAGGATGGTCTGAAAGGAAAACTTTCCAACTAAAAGCAGTTCAAGACAGGTAGTCATGTCCTAGGCCAGTCATGTCTTAGGCAGGTATCTCTCCCTGACAAAGGCCAATCTTTACCCTAACTGAGTCTGTCCATCACCTTTTTGCATCTCAGATAACATAACCTTGGAATGTCAAGATAATTCCTTTTTTCAGGACCCCTCAGGGCACAATCTCCCACCAGGAGGAGACCATGAAGCCTCCTCATTGTTATCTTGTTCCCCCTCATACCATCCCTATGTGCTGTAAATGTTCCTTGTTAACTATGATGTACTTACCAGTGTAAAAGAAGTAAGTGTCTCTCCATTTTACCTTTTACCCAGTCCCAAAGATTTCCCCGCTTTGCTGTTTCCCACCTCCCTGTTCTGTCACCAGTGGATTTTATGTGACCCCCTTCTGTCTTCTCCTTTGATTACAATGAATAAAATGTGTTAAACTGCCATCCTCCAGAGCATTTCTCAGTCCGCTGAGATTTTGCTTCCTGGCAATTGTCATCAATTTGGCTCGAATAAACTCATAAAAAAAAAAATTCTCTAAAGGTTTGATGGTGCAAAAAAGCAATTTCAAAGAGATATTTAATCTTTAACAGAGGGTCAAAAAGTCAACCCACAAGATGATGTCATCTCCTTTTTGGCAAAGACAGATTTTAAAGCCCCGTGACATATCCCGGAGGTGGGAAAAGAGATGTGATCAAAGATCTTCACTGTAAATATCAGACACAACACAAATGTCCATGGATGGAGGACAAGCTGGATAAACAATGGAGTATCCTGCAAAAGAATGAGGATAGTATCTATATACAGGTATGGAAAGGTCTCCAGAACATATTAAGTGGAAAAAAAAAAAAAAGCGAAGTGCAGAACACTGGTGTGCCGTGCTGCCATTAGTGACAGCACTAATGACAGGGGAGGAATAAATCAGCAGCATATTAATAATTGCTTATATTTGCATAAAGCTTGTGGATCTGAAACTTGTGCATCAGAACCACCCGGAGGGCCTTTTTAGTCACACTTCAAACATCAACTTTGCTTTTATTTGTGGAAGGGGATGTGGAGAGTGCCCCACTTTGCTCACCTGGAGTTGAACTGGCTTTCCTGACCCTAACTGGACGCCCAGCGACCACCCCTTAGCCCGCACCCCCCCTCCCCCGGGGGCTTTAGACAAAGGCCTATAAAGTGGCCTCTTTCCTTAATGGGTCCAGCAAGCCGGAAACTGTTTCCTAACGCTCAAGTGGCCGCTGAATGTGAGATGTTCGTGGCTTTTGAAGGAATCTTGCTGAAGCCGAAGAATTGGGGCAAATAAAACAACAGGTCCCACCCCGCCCCCATTTCTGCCTTAGGGAAGCAAACTGAAGATTCGAAGGAACGTGGCCAAGGGCCAGGGACAAACCTAGCCCTCCAACATCCCCCGCCCCCGCTAAGGAAGGAGGAGCGAAGGCTACAATGAATCCTCCTGCGCGCTTTGCGCGCCCTTTCAGAATCCAGCTGTCACCGCCCCACTTGAGGGCGCACATTTCCGGGCTGCCCACCAGCAGGGTCGCTTCGGTAGCAGCTGCCCCGGCAGAGCCCAAAGCAGCTCCCGCCAGCTCCGTGGCCGTCGGGCCCCAAGTTGCCCCCCCGAAATGCCGGTCGACTTCACCGGGTACTGGAAGATGCTGGCCAACGAGAATTTCGAGGAGTACCTGCGCGCGCTCGGTAAGCCGCTGCTCTCCGAGCTGGGCCGGGGCTGCCCCGCGTACCCCTCCGCCCGGCTCCTCCCCAGGGCCTGCGCAGAAAGGGCGTCCGCTGCCCGGGCTCCCAGGGTGGCCCGCAGGCTTCCTATTGGAAGATGGGGATTGATAGGGTGAGTTAGTGGTAAATAACTGATAGTTGGCTCCCAACGTGGATAATTTCATGAGGAAAGCTGAATTTGGTTTTCCAGTTTTTGTTTTTAAAGGGATAGCATCAGGGCAGGAAACTTCGGTGCAAAAAGGAAGAAGAAAAGTCTTAGAAGGCACCAACTGGCTACGCACAGACAGTGCAAACCAAAGGGAACCACTGCTGATTTCCCGGGGTGGGGGATCGGGCTGGAGATCCTTATACCCTAGGAACAGGTCTCTGAGTTCTCTGGCCAAATCTTTGCACCTCTCTGTCTGGCACCTTTGCAGATGTCAATGTGGCCTTGCGCAAAATCGCCAACTTGCTGAAGCCAGACAAAGAGATCGTGCAGGAAGGCGACCACATGATCATCCGCACGCTCAGCACTTTTAGGAACTACATCATGGACTTTCAGGTTGGGAAGGAGTTTGAGGAGGATCTGACGGGCATAGATGACCGCAAGTGCATGGTGAGAATTTACACACACCTGGGCATCTCCTTTCCAGGGGACCTGAGCAAAGGCTAAGCTAATAATTTGAGAGGGGAACAAGAGCCCTTGTATCCTTAAGAACCAGGGATCTTGGCACTTCTGGCTCCCAAGGTAGGTAGCACCCACTCATCCAGCATCCTCTGTCCAAACCCGAGGGTTATAGTTATAAAAGATGTAGGTTTGTTTAGTTTCTACTGTGTCCCAACACAATTATGTGCTTTAAATACGTGACTCCACCTCCTCCCAGCAACCTTTGAGGGAGATATGAGTACACCCATTTAACAGATGAGGAAACAGCCTCAAAGAGATGAGGTATCTTGCCTGGAGTAAGCAACTAGGGAGGGGCTGGGCTGGAGTTCCAGACAGGTCTGTTGACTTCTCTGGCTGCACTCTCGATTGGTGGAAGGAGGGCTGGAAGGTAGGAAATGAAGAAGAAACACAGGAAGCCCTCTTGAAGTGTAAACTTCCTCTAAGGAAGCTGGGAGCTCTGTGATCTCTGCCAGGCTTCTGGCCAGCCCCTTCCCAGTCCCAAAGTGGGGTTTGGCGCTTGACTATCCCCTTTCCCACCTATCTTCCATTGTGCAGCTGAGCTTCCGTTGAACCTTGCAGCCCACCTACTGGGAAGGCCGGCTTCTTTGCTGCAGAGGCCCGCAATGGGTGACAGTGAGGCACAGGGGGAGTGGTAACCCTGTCCCCAAGGATGGGAAGCTGGTGACCCGGAGGCCCCAATTAGTGCTGTCACAACAAACTCCAGAAGGTCAACCCTAGGCCTCCATCAACATTCTCTAGTTGTTGGGAGGTCAGGGTGCTTCCAGCCTCCCTTTCACAGCCTTGGGTCCAGAGCTATCAATAGTTCATGCTTGTTCGTAAAGCCGTGCCCCTTGTCCTTCCCTCCTCCCCCTTCCATCATATACGGGGAGAGGGGGTGCTCTGCTGTATGCCCTGCACTGTGCACAGCCCAGTGAGGGACGGATGAGTCACCTCATGTTACTCAATAACAGGCTCCACAGGGGAGGAGAATTGCAAGAGATGGGATTTAAACCCTAAGTATTTGGACTTTGACGCTCTCTGCCAAGCTCCTCCCTGCTGATAGCCTTTGCAGAAACCAGATGGCTGAGGTTTGTTAGGATTGTGCTTGAGGGGTGCTAGTGTCTGGGGATACGGAGCCCCACGCCTGGCGGAGGACTCAGTCTCTTTTGTTGACTCATCTGAAGGCGGTCTGGAGTGAGGTGAGCCTGCAGTTCAGAATGGTGGTGAAAGAGGGATAGCCGACAGGGAGTGTCCTTAAAGAGGCCACTAGTGGGAGAAATCTCTATTGTTGTAGGGAAATGTCAAGTTGTGCCTTTAATAGACCCCACCCCCACCCCAGCAAGGTCACTTAAGGTGCCCAGAGGCTCACAGTGGGAAAGGTCAGTCTTGGTGGGGTGGGGGCCATGTCTTTCAGACCACTGCCCAAGACCTGCCCCTGGCCCTCTGCATGGAGTTGCGCTGTAAGGAACAGTCGATTCCCAGCTCACTCCTGGGGTGCTCACAGGATGCAGAAGATATTTTTATTTATTTTGAGTCACCCACAACCTCTGGGATGTATTGGCTTATACTTTGCTAATTATCTTCACACTTTTATTCTTTCCATTCATGTGTAAAACATTTATTGATCATGTAGGAAGACTGATACTCATAAAGTGTTTACTATGTACCAGGTACTGTTTGCATTCTATTTCAGTTACATCTTCAAAACATTTTACAGGTAGGAAAACCAAGGCAGGACTTATTGTGTGGCTCTGGGGAAGGAAGCAAAGTAAATGGCAGAGGGAGGATTTGTCTTTGGTTCGTCAGGACCAGACTGACTGCCCTTAACCATTGTATTGTACCTACTGCTTTTCTGTCACACTAGCATCACTGCATCAGGGATAGGGACACAGCACAGCGCGATCCCCGATGTTCAGGAGCTCGAGGTCTTTGTGGCAAAGATACACAGTCTAAACACAGTGAAAACAGTGTCCCCACTGATTTCAGTGGGAGGCACCCAGAAGGAGTTCTAGAGGGGGGTCACTTCTGTACGTGATTATAAAAGAAAAGGAGGTGGAACGGAGGGGTTGGGACACAAAGGAAGAGACACGTGGTTACCTTTTCTTCTTAACCCAGTGGTAGGACAGTGGTAGGGAGCAGACCAGGGAGCCCAGCAGCTGGGTAACCTAGATGAAATTGGGCAGGACTCATGGTCACTTTTGCTCTCCCAGGACTTACTAGATGGCTACTCACTTAGCTTGCTATTGCCCATTGGGCGAGAGACAGCCCCTCTGCTCAGTCTTTCCCTGGTCCCTGCCTCACCTTTCTCACTTGGCTGCCCAGCCGCATGGTGGACCCTAGGGAAGAGCACAGCTGGGGAAAGGTTAGGATAACAGACTTATAGCAGCTGTCCAGCCTGAGGATTGTGCATGGAGAAGAACTCAGGGGTCCTGAGCAAGGTGGCGACCCCTTCTGCTCCTCAGTCCCTACACCCACCAGCCAGAAGCAGCAACTGGGAGGAAGCCAGTTTGTTCTCCAGATCAGGCTGATTTCATTCTGTGTGTTCTTCCCAGCCCGTTACAAAGGTGTCATTTCTCAAGGGGGATCACTCCTTCATGTTTTGTCCATTCATTCCTCTCTTGGTCCTACAAGCATTCCAAGGTGCTTGCTCTATCTTTGCAGCCCCTATCTACCTTACTGAGATGAATCACATGAGTCCTGCCCTCACAGAGCTCAGGGTAGTGGGGGAGAGATCAAAGCAACCACCAGAACAGGCAGAGAAGGAACCCCTCCTGGGTCTGGGAGGTCAGGGGATGTTTCCTCAGCAACTGGGCTCTGATCTGTGGCTTGAAGGATAGACAGGAAGTAGCCAAGCAAACAGGAAGGGGATAAGAGGAAGGCCAAGGCCAAGAGAGCAGTATTTGCTACATGCTATTTTGGACCTGTCCTGCAGCGGGCCCTGGGCCAGTGGAGGAGGGAGAGGCTTCTTCGGGCCATTACAGCCCAGTGGTGTGATGGAAGCACAGTGGGCTGAGGAGCATAGGACTGGGAGTTTGGGGGAGCAGTGGTCATGGAATGTTCCCCGGAAGAGATCACAGTTGTGTGGGGCCTTCAAGGACAAACAAGAATTAGGGCAGGTGTGGAGAAGGGATAAAAGCATTCCAGGCAGAGGGAACCAGGTGCACAAAGGCCTGAAGGTCAGACAAGGCCTGATTGGGAGGAGGTTTACGGAGATGAGAGAGGTGTAGTCTAGAGACTTCAGTGTGGCCGAAGTGCAGAATGTGGCCAGAAGAGGGGAGAGTGATGGGGACATGATAGGGAGACTAGCTGGGGCCCCAACAAGCCACAGGGAGCCCTTGCTGGGAGAGGCGTGGTCAGGCTGCCATTCCTCAGAGATCTCTGACCCACCTCGCTTTCGTGGAATGCAGATAAGGTTCCTAGCCGGAGGGTGACATCTGGCCGGCAGATGTGCTTTGTTTGGCTTGCACAATGTTTGAGAAATTTCAGAGCCAGTTATGAACGATTGCCAAAGATGGTAAGATTTCATTTTTAATAATCCGTATTTCTAGCTGTTCCTAAAACAAAAATCAAGATGCTAAGAATGCTGGGTGCCTGATTATTTGTGTGCCATGTGGCCCCCTGGGACATGGTCACAGTTGCTCCCTTTTGATGGGACATTGTGCAGTTTACCAAAGTCCGCCCACCCGACCCTGTTACCTGAAGTCGAGGATCAGCTGTGGCCCATGGTCATCGCTGGAGCTGTGGGCTCCATGGAGCAGTGGTCCCCTAAGCGGAGGCCAGCAGCGGCAGCAGCAGTGCAAGAATGCTGGGAATGCATGTTTTCCGGCCACACCCTGATCCACTGAATCAGAAACTCTGAATTTAAGAGTGGTGCCAGCAACCTGGGTTTCAGTACGCCCACCAGGTAGTTCTGATGCAACTAAAGCGTTTAATCCACTGCTTTGGAGTTAAAAAACACTTCTGCCTGTGTCGTTCTAAAGCCAGCTGTGGAGAGCCATATGCCGCTGGCCCGTTTAGTCCATCATCCGACCCCTGTAGACATTGCGATCCATCCCCAGAATGGCCCGAAATGGCTCTGCGGTCCCAGACTGAGACATGGAGAAATTCAGATCTGTGCAGCCCAGAGTCAGTCACTCAGCTCACATTTCCAGCCTGTTCTGTTCAGCTTTTATGTGGCCCGTGAGGGCAGAAGCTATCATTTTGGTAGACCTGTATAGATTAGACCAGGTTTTTCTCCACCACCTCCTGTATGCCTGTGTCCACTCAGGTGAAATCTCCAGCCCAGTTTGAAACCATTATCAGTTATTGACTCTCACACCTATAGGCTTTGGCAGAGCCGGGGTGGGGTGGGGGTGGGGTGGGGGTGGGGCTTGAAAATGGAAGGTGCTCCTCAGCTTCAAATAGCGTTCCCTACTCCCAGACCCAGGGGTCCCTCAGAAGGAGAAGTGACTGGGTTCTTTGTTCCTGACTCCTCCCAGCATGAGCAGCTTTTGTGGGAGGAGTGTGAGCCTCGCTCTGCTGGCTGGCTGGGAATCACAGCCATCAGCCTGTTTGGTGGTGGTGAAGGGCCGTTTGTCATCCCACCAAGGACTCTGGGACAGACAGGTTTTCTCCAAGGCGATGTCTTTGTTCACACAGGAGCCTGGCGCCTCTTTCCCTGGCTGAGGGCTCGCCTTCTTATCCAGCTCTGAACTCAGGATGACCCCTTCTACGGAGCCTGCCTTCCCTTCTAGGCCTCCACCCCCTCCATGGGGTTCTTTGTTCTTATTGTGAAAGAAAAAAAATTCAAGTAGCACTGGAGAGAGTTAACTGAAAGGGAAAGGACCCCTTCCCATTCTTGGCCTGATTCCCACTCCCCAGGGGTTATCTCTGTTGATCTTTCTGGAAATCTCTATGGATCACTTAATTAGTCAATGTCACTAAAGCCAAAAAGGGGAGGAAGGGAGGAACAGAAGGAGAAAGGGAGGAAGAGAGAGAAAAAAAAAGAGAAAGAGACACCCACTTCTCTGCATATTAATATTTCTTAGACATCTTTCTATATCAGCGCTTACAAACTTTCAGAATTCTGACCCTTTTAACCATCTATGTTTCCTCCCCTCCTTGTCTTTCTATTTTTTTTTTAAAGATTTTATTTATTATTTTTAGAGGGAGGGGTAGGGAGAGAGGCAGAAAGGGAGAGAAACATCCATGTGTGGTTGCCTTTCACCTGCCTCCAGCCATGGATCTGGCTGGAGACCTGGCTTGCAACCTGATTATGTGCCCTGGCTGGGGAATCAAACCAGCGACCTTTGGGTTCACAGGACGGTGCCTTATCCACTGCACCACCAGCCAGGGTCATCCTTGTCTATCTTAGGTCCACCTGTCCGTCATCCATTCACCCATCCATCTAATTGTATGTGGTATACATGAAATCCACCAAACTGCTGTCAACACTTTGGTGTAAATTCTTGCCAGCTTTCTGATCCTGTTCTTGACTCATTAAAGAGATTTTTTTGGTTCTTATTTAAAAAAGAAAAACATACAATGCCAAGGGCAGAAATAACTCCCTGAGCTGCAGAGCGGAAAATGCCATCGGATTTGGCAGTTTCCCTGAGCAACCGCTGCCCAGGTCAGGCCCCCAGCGTTCTTCGGCTGAGTCCTTTCCAGGATGGAGACACAGAGTTTCTTTCATGTCTTAGCTAAAGTTCTCCGACCTTTAAAATCGTGGCAGTAACGTACTTTTGAGGATTACTAAAAGAAGAATTAACACAACCCAAATAAAATTCACAAAGTAGCTTTCAAGAATCACACTGGTGTGTTAGGTTTTGTTTATTCATTAGGCTGGGGCAAAGGAGAATAACTCAGTCCTTACTCAGTGCCATGCTTGTACCAAATGGTTTTAGCAGTTTCTCTTTTGGTCCCCACAACTGCTATTCTGTAACTATCTTCATGCCAACTTTACAGATGAGAATCTGAGGCTGAGAGAGGCTAAGAGCCTTTGTAACTCAAGGTCACCCTTCCAGCTGGTGGCAGAGGAAGGATCTTAATTACATGAAGGTCTCTTATCACAGGCCTCCTTGGAGTTCTGCGGAGGGCTGGCACTTACTGTGAGCCTCCCCACAAACTGGAGGTAGACAGTATTGACAAGGCATAAGGATGTGGAGAAGAGGAACCTTAACATGACTGGACACTGTGCCTCTGTTTCCACATCTGCAAAGTGGGCATCATGATTGCTGCTTACAGGGCAAATTCTGAGGACCAGAGAGGTAGTACAGGGGACAGTGCCATGTGAAGCCACAATGCTGTGTGGCCAGAGCCCTTCTGATACACTAGACTGAGGGTTGACCATCCCAGTCTAAGGATTTCTAGGCTCTCACAGGCAATCCAGACCCCAGGCTCCACAGAGCCTGGAACCAGAAGAGGTAGGTGGGGTGGGAAACCCCTCCAACCTCTGGGGCAGGCATGCGGAGTCTGTAGTCTGATGACTGTCCTTGGTGTCTCCTTTCCCCATGGAAGTCTCTAGACACCAGCCCCTGCATCACAGGTCCTATTGCAGACATTTCACACGTGATCGGGATTTATTCATATTTGACTTGGAATTGATTGAAATTTCTGAAAGCAAGCACCATGCCCGGTTCACAATAGCTTCCTCCCTGGGAAGCGTTTTTGTTTCTGTCTCTGTCGAGTAGGTTGAGTTGTGCCAGCATGTGCGTGCGCACACACACGCGCTCGCGCACACACACACACACACAGCCTCGTCCTAGAAAGGGGAAACCCAGGTCTCTGTGTGCTGCCTGAAATGCCTTCATTAGAGCACATATATTTTGGTTAACTATCCAAAGACTTCTCTAGGTGTTTCATTTAATGTGCAGATACCTTGGAGGGCTTAGCAAGCTCTTTAATACCTGGATGTTAATGAGTCTCTCCTTCTAGCCTGCCTTCCCCCTTCTTTCCTAGCTGAGCGTCCAGAGACACAGTGTGGGAGCTCTCTGGGGAAGAACTGTATAAAAAAGATGGGCATGAAGGCAGGAGGCACGGATGGAGGGGAAACTTAGCCACCTTTGCCAGCCATGCAACAGACTGGCCTCAAACTCAGAAAATGAGGGGGGAAATTCCAATCTTACAATGTGCAGTGAGTCAGAAGGCTCCTCCTACTCTGACTCAGAGATCCCACATACGGGATTATATTCCAGGAAAATCATTCAAAAACAAAAACAAAAACAAAAAACAGACGGTACCCGTACAAAGGTCTCTGTAGCTGTGTGGTAATAACCCTCAGCCACCCATGTCTGAGGCTAACCCGTGGCAGGCCCTGCCCTAGCGCTCCGTGCATCCTGCGATCCTGCGGCAATCAATCCTGAGGGCCTGCTGCTCTCCCACCTCACAGACAGGGACCTGGGGGACCTGCCCCTGATGATGCGCCTTCAGATCTCTGCCTCCTGCTTGGTAGGGTTTACAAAACAGGCTGCCTCCTGCTGGTGTTCCTAAGTGCCAAGTAACCACGGGCGGTTAGTGACTGCCGCGGTTTAATTCCATAAACCACCAGTAACCCTGTGAATGATCACTGCGAAGATAAATGAAAAGCGTTTATGGGCGATCAGTCAACAAGTTCCATAGATTCTGCTGCTGAGCATCTCTTTCCCCTTTCCCCATCCCCACAGTTCAGCCTGCCTCTTGCCTGCAATAATAATAACAATTAGCAACTCTTGTGCTTGCTGTGTGCCAGGCTTAGCACTTTCCATGGATTATTTCATTTAATGGCTGCAGTTTCTGCACATTGATCTCCCTTCCACTCTCCTCAACACTGCAGCTCAATCTTCCCATTCTAAAAAGGGAATCTGATCAGGCTACTCTAAGCTCAAAACCCCTGGGGACCCCCCAGAGCTGACAGGTAAGGCCAGGCAGCACTCAGGCTTTTCAGGATGTGGCCACACCTGCCTCTCCAGCCCCAGTCCCAACCTCACACTTTATACTAGGTCCCACCTCACCCTTTGCAGGTGCCTTCGCCTGCCGTCCCCCTTTTGCATTTCTCTGCTCACTTCCTTGCTCTAAGGGCTTTGCCCCTGCTTCCAGGGGAGTAATTACTGATTGGTCAAGACCAGCCCAGGTTTAACTGCTCCATCAGTCTTGTCCTGATCCATCCCCGTCATCCTCGCCTTCTGCCTTACTGCTTCTGGGTACCTGTGACATTTGTTCATGCATCTGCGATTCCTGACAGTGGGCCCTACACGTTTTCTCTCCAGTGCTCAGCACAGTGGACTTCAATGTGTTTGTCAAATGAGTGTTAAATAAAAATAGCAGGCCCTCCAGCAGCATAAATGGTAGCCATTGATTCTATCACTGCAAGATCCACTTGCCCTTTGATGCTAGTTCAAGTCTGTCTGGTACTTCCCATGTGCTAGCCAGCCTAAGCACTTTCTACGCAGTCATCCTTTAATCCTCACAATTCCCTGATGAAGGCACTGCAATTCTTTCTATTTTATACATGAAGAAAATGAAAGGCAGAACAGCTCTCTCTTCTTGTCTGAGATCAGGTAGCTGGCAGAGCAGGGTTTGGATCCTGGTGGTCTGACTCTAGAATGGTACCAGAGAGAGAGAGAGAATCATTATGTTAAGGGGCCAAAGCTCTGGACTAATTTCTCTGTGAATCTCTTGAAATCACAATGCTTTGTCTTCTGATGAAAGCGATAATGTCATGTGATGGAACCGTCAGGTGCAGGGGAGTGACACCTGGTTTACATTCCACTGTCTCTGACAGGAGGCTACGTTGCTGGCCCAGCACCCCAGCTGCAAGGCCTGAGGGTAGCTTTACCCAGCCCACCCTCCTTCATTCTTGCTGGTCCACAGCCCAATTCCCTCTGACGGACGCAGGGCCTGGCAGTCTGGCTGATTGGTAACTAGGTTAGCTCTGGAGCCAGGCTGTCATCTTTGGAATCCCATCTCTGCCTATTAAAACCCACTGCCCTCAAGCAAGTTACTTCACTTCTTTGTACCTTTACTTGTCTGTGAAATGGGGAGAATTATAAAGGGGAGGAGTAGATGCAGGAAAGCCTGCATGCAACTGCTCTAGCAATGTGAGCTGTTATTAATTCTCTCACTGTAAACCATGTCCTCCAAAAGACAAACTGTGGGGCTGGTAACGTGTGAAGGGACACCTGGCCATCCAGAGCAAAGCTAGCAGGGTCACTGAGCAGAGGCTGTCACTGTGGAATAGCACACCCATAGAAACAGGCTGGGCAAGGTCTAGAGGGGAACTACTGCTTACCAGGAATTTTATGTGTCCAGCACTGAAATAGGGCCTTGCTGCCCTTGTTTCATTCTATCCTGTGGCCCTGTTCTGTGGCAAACTCATCAGCCCATTTTGCAGCAATGGAGCTCAGGAGGTGGAGCAAATTGTTCAGGGTCCCCCAGCTGGAAAAGGGTGGGCTCAGATCTGTCTGTTTCCAAGGTTGTCATTGGTTCTCCCCTGAATGCCAAGTAAAGGCAGAAATGCTCTCCAGTAGCTGGGCCTGATCCAGGCCCACCACCTGCCACATAGGTGCTATTCCACAGTGACAACCTCCATGGCAAGAAGATGGTCACATGGGAACATCGGGCAGGCTGTGGGCTCAGAGCTGGGTTGAAGAGGGTTTAAACTATGACTGATACTCTTACTGGCTGCGTGACTCTGGGTGTGATGACTGAGCCCTTCAGCCTGAAAAACTTGGGGCCTTCATCACTCCAATGGCCAACCCAATTTTATAATTTTATAAGGTTAATCTACGGAAGAATCAGCAGCCAAATTGCCTGAGATATTTGGTCTAAAAAAAGCCCTGGCTGGTAGCACAGTGGATAAGGCGCCGGCCTTCGAACCCAAAGGTCGCTGGTTCGATTCCCCAGCCTGGGCACATAACCCGGTTGCAAGCCAGGTGAAAGGCAACCATACATTGACGTTTATCTTCCTCTCTGTCTGCCTCTCTCCCTTACTCTCTGTCTGGAAATAATAAATAAAATCTATTTAAACAAAAAAACAAGGTATTCACGGAAAAATTACATGAGTACCCCCTAGAATGTTTTCCTGCCACTCATTCAACAAATGGTAATGCACATGCATTTTCTCTGCCCTAGACGCTAAGGTGGGGGCTGGCAGCCTGCTGTGACTAACCGGATCCCAGGCCCCAAGGAGCCGTGTCAAGTGCTCCTGACCTGCTCACTCTTCCTGGGTGACCCAGCCAGCAACTCTTTTCTTCTGGGAGCTGTTTGTTTCTCTTCTTCTTCTTCTTTTTTCTTTTTCTTTTTTAAAATTTTATTGTTGTTGTATTACATTCATCCCCTTTTTGCTCCCCTCTGTCCCCCTCCCCACCCACCCACCCACCCACTCCCCACAAAGTCAGTCCCACCTGTTGTCCATGTCCATGGTTCCTTTATACTAGGTTCTTGTATAAACTGCTCCCCTTCCTTGCCTCTTCCTCCCCCCTCCCCCCAATCCCCTTCCCCCTGACCACTGGAGGCCTATTCACTGTATTTATATATTTAGTTCTGTTTTGCTTGTTGTTAGTTTTGTTCATTATTGTCCTGTAATGGGTGAGATCATATGGTATTTGTCCTTCACTGACTGGCTTATTTCACTAAGCATAATACTCTCCAGTTCCATCCATGTTGTTGCAAAGGTTAGGAGTTCTTTCTTTCTGCTGTGTAGTATTCTATTGTGTAAATGTACCAAAGTTTTTTGATCCAATCATCCACTGATGGGCACTTAGGCTGTTTTCAGCACTTGGCTATTGTAAATAGTGCTGCTATGAACATAGGTGTACATAGGTTCTTATGAATTGGTGTTTCAAGATTCTTTGGGTATAGTCCAAGTAGTGGAATCACTGGATCAAAAGGCAGTTCCATTTTTAGTTTTTTAAGGAAACCCCATACTGTTTTCCATAGTGGCTGCACCAGCCTGCATTCCCACCAACAATGCACGAAGGTTCCCTTTGCCCCACATCAGACAAGGGTCTGATCTCCAAAATATATAAAGAACTAATGTGGCTCAACACCAGGGGGACAGACAGCCCAATTAAAAAATGGGCAAAGTGGGGGAGGCAGAGGTAAAGAAGGGGAGCAGCTTAGACAAGAACCTAGTATAAAGGAACCATGGACATGGACAACAGGTGGGATTGACTTTGGGGGGAATGGGTGGGTGGGGAGGGGGACAGAGGGGAGCAAAAAGGGGATGGATGTAATACTACAACAATAAAATTAAAAAAAAAAATCCACTAGTTAAATAAAAAAGCACTAATATGGGATCTAAAAAAAAAATACAAATGGGCAAAGGACCTGAACAGACAGCTCACTGAGGAAGATACACAAAGGGCCCAGAGGCATATGAAAGAATGCTCAACGTCACTAGTCATCAGAGAGATGCAAATTCAAACCACAATAAGATACCACCTCACATCTGTCAGGATGGCAATCAACAAATCAACAAACAACAAGTGTTGTTTCTGTTCTTCTTGAAAGATCAGAACTAGACGGTGGACTCTGCCCTTCAGAGCCCCTCTGGGCTCACTCTGGCAGGGCGGCCCCTCCCTTACTCCCCACTGTCCCATCGGATGGACTGAATGATCCTGGCACTGGCCTAGTAGCAGAGCCAGCTATGCCTGCTGGATAAGCAAACATCTGGATTTTTCCATTGCACCAGGTTTGGGCTTGTTGGAGCCCCAGAGATGTGAAATTGAGGAAGAGGAGAGGCTGTGAGTGAGTTTCCCAGTAAATTCGGGGTTGCAGGTACAGGATCAGGCTCCTTGGAGAGCGCCCGGCCAGGCAAGCCCATTTAGGAGCCTTCCTCCTGGAACCCCTCCCTGGAGGAATTCTGTCCCCACTTCGAAGGCTGATGAATATGCCTTCCCACTCACATAACTACCATCACTTGCCTTTAACCAACATTTCCCATTCTGCTGGAATTCTGTCTGCTTGTCTACTCCAGGAGTGCGTGAGCTTCTGAGAGCAGTGTCCTTGCTACCGGCCTGTTTCCAGCATCCACTGCTGATGTGTCAGTGTGGAACCCACAATTGCTGAATGTTGTTTCCTTGCACAGAACCATGCTGCAAAATCCTACCGCTCGTTCAAGCAAGGACCAGGGAACGGCAGAGCACAGTAGCCCAGAGTGCTACTAGAGTCAAATCTCATCTCCCTGCTTCCTGGGTAGGCAACCTTAAGTAGGCAACATCAGTCTCCGCATCTGTAGAATGGGGAGAAGCGTAAATGTTCCAGGAGGTTTAAGGAATCAACTTGCTACGACTCCTGTTCTATTGAACATCCTGCCTGGCACATAGTGTGTATTCAGTGCATGTTGTTCAGATGATGAGTGATGACAGTGATAATGACATTGGTCCTTTTATTTCTACCAGGAAGCCTTTCTTTACCCACCAAGGCTGGGTTGGGTGCCCATCATACATACATCCCAGCACAGAACACACATACAGTTCATGTCAGTTTACATGTCTGCCTTCCCTGCAGACTGAGCTGTGGGCAGAGCTCAGGGCCAGCCTCAATGCCGGTCCCCTAGAATGACTGAGTGCAATTCCACAGGAGCCCTGTGACCATGTCCAGCCCTATTTTCCTTCTCCCCATCCAGAACTTTGGCATCGTGGGACCCTGAGCTCTCTGACAGTTTCTTGCTTTAAAATGGATCCTGGGCACTTTCTTAAATATTTAAGGAATTTAAAAGACATGTCAAGACAAGTCTTACATTTTATCACTTTGTTTATTCTTAAAAATGTATTATCATTTGCTATAAGCTTCTGCATGGTGTTAGAATTGAATTCTCCTGTGCCCGCAAAACCTTCTTGTGGCTTTACTGGTTTGTATTAGTTGCTTTTAAAAGCTTTTATGCCCCTAATTACTTGTTCACATTTTAAGGCCTTATTAATTTATTTTAATCTGCTTTTAGAGTAATTGGCTTTCCCCCCTAAATGTGCTGATTTTAGATAATTGCCAGCCCCCTAGGAACGGATCCGAAGAAGCGGAGCCAGCCCTTTCACTTAGGCAGCAGCCTGGCCTTGCAGGAACCTAGTGGGCTTCTCGGTCAGAAAGAAGTTGGTTTGAGTGACGGCTCATCTCCTAACCCCTGGGTGGCTTGGGCTGGTTACGTAACTAAGCTTCATTTTTATTCACTCTAAAGCTTAAAGATCAAGTGAAACATTGTGGAATCTTCCCAGCACATTACCAGGCATCTGTCAGGTTCTCTGTTACCCTCCTTGCCCCTCTCATCTGCTCACTTATTTATCACAAGCTCCATAAGCTAACAACCTCCTTATTGTCCCAGGAACCCTCAAAGGGGAAAATCAAACTCCAAGAGGAATGGCCAGTTTGCATCATTTAGTGATTCGCATCATGTATAGAAAGGACACTGTCTGGTTTTCCAACGTACCCCCCCCCCCCCACTCTCTCCCTATTCTAATCTAAAGAGCACAGACTTTGGAGTCAGACTTGGGTCCCTCCTGGCTCTGGCCTCTGCAGGCAAAACCACCACGGACAAGACCTGCCCTATTATGATCTGACTAGAACCACAGAGAAAACAAGACTCCATCTGAGGAGGTCCATACGTGGAGAGCCTCCTAGAGCTGGGTGGGCAAGCATGAAGTCCTCCCTGCCTCGATCACTGGAATGGTGTTTGTGGGCAGGTGGGAGCTATAATGAATGTCACAGATTTTTGGCAGGCAACTTGAAACCCACTAGTTGCGGTTAATGCCCGGTCACCGCCAAGAGATGGATCCATTTAGTGGGAATAGTCTGTCACTTGCAGCGCAGGTCTCTTGCACAAGGCCAAGGGGCCTCAAGACCCCTGGGACATACTTCCTCAGGCCTTCTGAGGTTTCCTGTGTCACGTCCCATGCAGCAGTGCCAGCTGAGCTTTCTAAGTGGTCAAGAGAACTAGATAATGGTTTTTAAGTGACAGTCCTTTATCAAAGTGGGACCAAGCTGTCTTCATTCATCTGTAGGTGCATGTCTTTCTGGGAAAGCTGCTGACAAGGCCAAAGTATTGGAAGTTATTAGTTTTTTAATAGAAAAGTTAGACTGGCTTCGCTTTACAACCAGCTGCTCTAGGCTCCAGCCCATTTGCAGACTTGCAGGTGGTCTGTGCTATGAGAATTACTGTTAGGAGGGAGTTGAGTGTGGCCTTACCATCCCCTTGTCCTTGGATTTCTTTGGGCTTCATTTCCAAGATGAAGTCCCAGAGCTAATGGGGGTGGGAGACTGGAGGCAGCTCTGCCCATCCCTGTGTTTATATCATGTCTACCTCAGCCCCTAGAATAACTGCCTCCCTGTGCCACTTGAAAAGCATTGGGAACATCCTCCGGGCTGCAATTCCCTCATTCAACCCTAACTAAATGGATTAAGCAGTGATGAGGGTCCAAGCTAGAGAACTAGATTGAATGAGAGCTTAAGGACCCTTTCAGATCTGACCTTCACAGAACAAGCAGAATCCCTGGCCCACACTTTACTGCTCCTGGCGTAGCCTACTGCAGAGGCGGGTCACTGAATGGTCTCTCCTTGGATCCTGGGGAAGGTTGTTATCAGAAGTTATGTTTTGTGTCATTAGAAAACAAGCGACTATTGTCTGTTAGCCATTCCCCTTGCAACATGGCTTCCTTTCTTCTTTCCCCTCCATTGTTTTCAGGTGATCATCCTGCCCCCTGACACCCCAACCCTTTTTCTGTTGTTAAGACAAATCTGATTCTCTGGCCAATGGCTGGTTTATTCCCACAGGACAAAACTGAGAAGTCCCTCCCCACTATAGGTGTATGTAGGTAGCAAGGTAGGAGAACGAAATCACGTTTTTGGAGTCATCACAGCTATCCGTGGGAAGTCTCCAAATAGCTCTTCTGCTTAAACGAAGACTAATTACATTTCAGGGGAAGTGAACCAAACATCGCTCCTTGATACCCAGCTCAGCAGGCAGCCCGGCAAGGTCCCTATTGGAGCCAAGTCTCCAGGAGGGCAAGGAGCTCTTGAAACACTTAGCTGTGATAAATAGCATGTCCAACCATTCTTCATGAGTCTCCGACTAAAAACAAACAAACTTCAGTTATTGTTCATCTTCAACAAGCAAATCCCACCCATACCTGAGCTCTGGACACCATGATTGTCATTGCCTCCTGCCTCATGTATTTTTCTCTCATTCTCAGCCTGGTAAAGTAGGTTTCTCAGATACCTAACGCCACACACAACAAACCACCCCAAAACTTAATAACTTAAAACGACCATTTATTCTTGGGATTCCAGGGCTTGATCGGCAGTTCTTCAGCTCCATGTGACTATTCAGCTGAAGGCCCAGTTGGGGGACTCGGTTCTTCTGCAGTGACTTCTTCTCGTCCTCCAGGGCTTTTCCACGTGGCCATTCTTTCTTTCCAGTAGAATAGCCTAGACTCCCTAAAGTACAGCAGCTGGTTCCACGAGGAGGGGATTCTGAGAGGACACGCCTCCAGCGTTCAGGTGCCTAGGAAGGCCCTGCCCAAGTCATGCTCACTGAAGTCCTCTTGGCCAAAACAAGTCATGCAGCCAAGCCCACAATCAATATGATGGGAAGGGGGGTGAATATCATGTGACCCAGTGGAAACCACCAAATGATGGTCTGCACAGTCACACTAATCCCTCTTTTGTAGGTGAGGGTACTGAGGCTCAGAGTGCTTAATCCCTTTGCCCAACATTATTCCACATGGCTAGGGACAGAGGGCCCAGGTCTGCTGACTCCAGGGAATATGTTCTTTGCTGATATACTGGTTTTAACCTGATACAGGTATACAGTAGAAGGGGAGGGTACCAGGAGCCCAATGTGAATGATAGCTGAGCTTCCAGACCTCTTTAACCCAGAGGTTAGCCCAGCACATCCCCGGCCTACTTGGTGAGTGTTCTCCCTGATGGCTCCGCTCAGCGGATCAGACGGGGCTGTGTGAGGCCAGGGACAGCATTTGGAGGCATTGAAAACAAGCTCCAGGCCACAGTCTGAAGGTTTAGTCCGGCGTTATGGCCCCTTCAATCCCCATCCTTGTTCCTCCCCCACCTTTCCTCCAGGGTAGTTTTACAGCACTGGTGTGTTTACCCTTATTCACTGTGTTTGGAATGACTTCCCACTTTAAAAACTAGCTGTGCCTCCCACGAGATGAGGAGCACTCTTGGGCACCGCAGCCCTTGTGCTTTCCTCACCCGGCACCTACAAGCACCCTGGGCAGCAGCCTTCTGGCACTCCTGTCTGCCCGTCTCAGGGTGATCGCTTTAGGACCCACCTCTGGCTCCCCGCATCTACACCCAACAATGGTTGGACTTAACTGAAAGGTGTTTCTTCTGGGGGCCACTCCAGGTCCTAGCACAATGCCTGTTTTTTCTGCAGCCCTCAAGACTTCAGCAGACATGTGTTGGGTGTCCTACTCTGTCTAAGCTGGGACATAAGGTGGCACAGAGTCAGGCAAGGCCCATCCATGCTCCAGCCTAAATTCTCTCCCTCACTGGCTGGGGTAACACTGAAAAAGTCACTTCACTTCTCTGAGCTCATCCTCCCCCATATACTCAACTCGGAGGACACTATGCCTGTGTCCCTCAGTCTATCACGATGCCTGAAATTCTGCACCACTCATCGTTTGGTAAGGTATTTTTTTTATTTCCATCTAAACGATCCCCGTGAAAAGTTGCCAGGTGATCTGGAAAGGGGGACACGTTAGCCCAGAGCAAAACCTGATTTACCGTTAGTGAACATGTCTTTCACGCTCCTTTTCTGACATTGGTGTTAGGAGGTAAACAGGTGTGAGCTTTCTGGAGATCAAGTTGGCCATACTTAATGAAAAGCCTTCAAAATGTGCACATACTGTAACACAACAATTCTTCAGGACGTTGATTCTAAGGAAATGTGGTTTGCAGTATGTGTGCAAGGAAGTCTTATTTCTCATAGCACAAGGTTAGAAATAACCTAAATGTCTAGGAATAGGGAGCGGACCACATGGTTGGATGTAGGTACAGTGCAATACTACTGAGGCAGCTTCGTAAGCCTACAAGCAGTGTGGTCACACAGGGCCCCGGGGTCAGAGGGCTCCTGGCCTGGTTTAATGCTCTGCTGTCACCATCTTTTTTATTTTTTTAATTTTTAAAAAGATTTTATTATTTTTCAGAGAGGGGGGAAGGAAGAGGCAGAGAGGGAGAGAAACATCAGTGTATGGTTGCCTTTCACCTGCCTCCAGCTATGGACCTGGCTGGTGACCTGGCTTGCAACCTGGTTATGTGCCGTGGCTGGGAATCAAACCAGCGACCTTTGGGTTCGCAGGCAGCACCTTAGCCACTGTGCCACGGGCCAGGGCTCCAAATTAAAAAAAAAAAAAGAAAGAAAGAAAGATATGTTAGAGTAATTGTCTCTGAAGAAGCAAGATTACAGGTATTCTTTTCTTCACTGTGTTCTTTTTGGAGCCTTTATTGTGTTTTCCAGTACAGAGAATATGAAGATGCTCATTGACTCTCATTTCTAGCAGAGGCAGAAGTGTGTGTATTGTAGCTGAGAACCAGTGATTCTCTCTTGGCCTTTGACTGAGTCAGGATCCCTCAGTGTGCAGAGTATACTTCTGGATAAACACATGAAGGGAAGTTAATGAGGAAGCCAAGTGTTTTTAGGATCTCCTTGAATCAAGAACTGTGATTTCTCAGTCCCCTCTTCCCTTCACAGGCCTGGGATGGACAAGGCACCCAGCAAATGGGCATTTTGTGTTGTGGCTTGAGGTCATTAATGGTCATTACCCATGACACACCTTGTCAGACATTAACTTCTTTGTTCTTCTTTGGAGGCAGGACTGTCTCTCTGGCTTGGGGCTGGATATGTGCCCTGAGTAAGCTCTGCAGGGAGAAGAGTTGGGCTTCCTGTGCCCCATCTCCCTCAGGAAACAGGCTCCAGGAGCAGAAGTCAGAATTATTCCTATGCAAAACTGGGGGCACACAGCTGGCTTCACCTATCACCCCTGTGCATATGCCCGATTGCAGGTGTCATCCCAACAGCAGAGGGCAGTAGAGATCAGCAAATCCAGGAAAGAGATGGGTTGGTAGGCTGGGGAAGGTGGTTCTCCTATAGGGAGTGGCCAGGCTCACCCCACATCCATTTCCCACATTTCTCCTTCTCTCCTATATCCACATCAGACTGTTGCTAACTGTTCTGACTCAGCCAAGCAAAGCCCGGAACACAAGAATCCTAGGACCTTCCCTTTGTAAAGCCAGGACCTGTCTGAGTTAATGGCCTCTGACCCCCTCGTATGACAGGTGGAAACACTGGGACCCAGAGAAGGGACTTGCTCAGTCACACAGTGAACAAGCGGCAGAGTTCTGACTACTACAGTGGAGAAGCAGGCCCCAAACGGAAGGGAGGTGGATGGCTGCAAATAGGGGAGGTGCCCGCTGCACGAGCTCCCAGGTCCCAGTCTAGACCATGAACCCCTGGACCTGTCTCACCTCAAAAATTTCTGAGCCCTGTATTTCTGGGTGGACCCCTTGCAGCTCCAGTAAGAAGGTGATGTCTCCGCACTGGCACAGGCTGGGCCTCCCGCTGTTACCTGCCTTCCCTTCTGCTGAAGCACCCGGCAGGGCCCCCATTGGTCAGGGAAGATGTGAGAGCTCAAAAGTGGTGGGTGGGGATAAAGCGAGCACTGACAGGACAAGGGGCTCTTCTCTCTCCCCCACAGTTCCCTGGAACCCTCCTGGGGGCTACCTGAGCACATCCGCTGTCGCTGCCCCTTCGTCCTGTGGTGCCCCTCCAAGGAGACCTCTCCTCAGCCCCTGCTTTCCTCTGTTTCAGCTCCATTCCTCTGTCTTCCAAGGCCCAGCCATGGTGTTTGCTTCCCCTAGAGCCTCTCCCTCCCTGACTCTCACCTGGGTTCCCGCCACCTTGGTCTGTGACTGGTGACCCTGGGCCACTTAGGGAAGCTGTGAGTTCGCTGGGGAGGGGGACTTCAGAGCCCCGCATATCTGTATTCTGACCTGGCTCTGCCATTGACCATCGGGATGAACTTGGCTTCCAAGTAGTCTCTTAACCTGATCTGTAAAACCGAGATGCTAACCTGTGCTCCGAAGAGACAGCTGGGAGAATCTAGAGATGGCACAGTCCCTGGAAGAGCTGCCATTCCTCCCTGCAGTTGCTTACCTATATCTGAGGTCATTCTCCGTGAAGTGAACAGCTCTTTGATGGCAGGGGTGGGTGGGGAAGGCCGTGAAGTCTGCCTTTCACCAGCCAGAGGCTGGCTAGCCTCTCTCGCTGGCCCACCCCTGTGTGCACTGCGCCCCCAGATGCAGAGGCCCCCATTCCCTTCGCAGCCGCATTCCCAGCCTGGGCACTGACAGCCCACCCCAATGACATTTTCTCTCAGTTCCCCTTTAAATGAAATTTATTAAGGTTTTTGTCATTTTTAAACTGATTTGCCTAATTTCATAAGGGCACATGATAGGCAAGGAGCATTGGGCTGCACATTTCCTGTAATGAACTTGACTGGATTACCAAGGTGGGGGCTGCCCCGTTTCCAACCTCCAGAGGCCACTCGCTCAAGACTAACATAAACTGTGTTTTATTTTTGCTTGGCAGACCACAGTGAGCTGGGACGGGGACAAGCTCGAATGTGTGCAGAAGGGCGAGAAGGAGGGACGAGGGTGGACCCAATGGATTGAAGGTGACGAGCTGCACCTGGTAGGTTCCTAGGGGTGGGAGGTGGGGGCAGGCCAGGCTGGACCCCAGAGGCCTTATTCTCCGTTGCAGTTTGGCTGGGCCTTGGTTCTACTCTGAAGTTTCCCTTCCAAGGGCCTGGAGAAGATGCTTGAGTGCGTGTGTTTTCTGGGGCGAGGCTGACTCACTTACCCAATCAGAGGAAGGAGGTGGGGATGTGCTGCTGACCATGGAGCGAAACCCTTTTGCATTCCCTGTTTCTAACATTTCAGCAACCCTATAGGCCAGGTGTTGTTATGGTTCCTGTTTTCATGATGAGGGCATGGAGGCTCACCTCCAAGTTGCACAGCTAAAAAGTAGCAGAACTAAATTTACTCCCAAATAGTGTTTATTTTCACCATGCCACATTGTGGCAGACAAGAACGGAGGAGAATTCTCTAAGCTTCCCTAAGACATGACCTCAACAGTCTAGGTTGGGGAAAGAGAAGCTTTCCTCAGCTCAGGTGTGGGTCCCACACACCCTGTCCTCCGTCTTGGGACCTCTGGTTAAAGCCACTTCTGCCCCGTGCATTGTCTAAGAAAAGCAGGCACCACTCCAGAGGAGACGCCCGGAGGGCTAAACTAACATGTGTCCTCTGAGAGGAGCCCTCTCCTCACTCCTGTCCCCTTGGAACTCCCCAACTATTTTCCTTCTAGGAAAGTAGCCTGGTCCAGGTAACCTGGCTTCTAGTCCTAACTCACTGAGTGCCTTTGAGTGGGTACCTTCCCTTCCCTCAGCCTCAGCTGCAAAATGCCATCCCACCACATATGGGTTCTGCAAAGCAGGGTTTGCAAGAGCTTTGGGACGTGTACAGGCTAACAGGCATGAGGGTGTTGGCTTACAGGCAGCTTGGGATAGCGCAGGTCGCCCAGGCTGCAATGTCTGACCTTGGGCGTCTCCTCCCTAGGCTTCTGCTTCCTCAACTGCAGTGAAATGAGGGTGGATTATGTGATCTCCTTTGGCCTTCTCAGCTCAATAGTTCCGTGGCTCTGTGACAGAGGTAGCAAAGTAGGGGCCACAGGCCTTTTTTATTTGGCCATCAGTGGACTTCAAACTTTTTCAGCCAACAGTTTAAAACTTAGGAGATGTCATATAAATATTCTGATTTCTAGCTTCCTTAAAAAAAACCCAAAAACCTTGGAAGGTGTGGCAACACTGTGCTGTCATTCTCCCTGGCACCTCTTGGCAGGGCCTGCCCTTGGCAGGGCATGGGCTTTCTTGGCTGTATTTTAGAACTACCTGGGAGATTTTAATAATAGCAACTCCAGTACTTCACCCACTGAGACACTGATATGACTGGTCTAGCCTGGACCCAGGCAGTTATCAAACCCCTCAAGGTGCAACTAAACTTTGTAGCCACTCGGCTAGCTGGCCATCCTACTGTGCGACAACTTATTGAGCCCTTTGAGGGGAGGGGTCAAGTCATGTATCTGGACCTGATTTCTTCCACTGCTGGGCACAGACTTTGTCCTGGGTTTAACCCTGAGGTTCCTAGAGCCTTGCGGCCCCTTGAGGCAGTAGGAACATCGGAGAGCCAGGTCTGAGCCACATGTTTCCCAGCCAGCTCAGCTTACCGGCTCTAGCCTGATCTCCACCCATCCTGTTCAACGGACTTTCTAAGGAATTGTTTAGTTCAGACCAACTCTTGGGGAAAATAGCAGCCACTGAGTATTTTCAAAGCTCCCACCGCATCCCCTGCTAGATGTACTGAGCTCCAAGTGTGACCTCGCTCTGGCCCATGACAAGCATCTGCTTTTGTTTCAGGAGATGAGAGTGCAGGGCGTAGTCTGCAAGCAAGTATTTAAGAAGGTGCACTGAAGCCTGGCAGACCTTGGCCTTGAGGAAGGAGTGGCATGGGCGTGTGGGCCAGGATCCCACTCTGCACAGCATGGGGCAGAAACGTCCAGCCACCTCCAGGTATCTGTTAGCAGTCTGTCTTTGGCTTTGTCCCTTTCTTGTCTGAAAACAAAACCGTCCCAATAAAAGTGATCTCTGCTTAAGTCTGTTTTGGAGAAGCTTCACAACCCCACTGGGGTCATTTTTTTCCTCTGGGGCTTCTGAAGTTGGCTTCTTCTGGTGCTACCCCTGGATAGAAGGGAAAAATTCAGCCGCACACCTGAAGAGTGAGTCATGATGTTGCGCCTGTGTGATCTTTACCCAGGGCACTGGCTTGGGTCTGTGTTGTGTGGCCTGACATTCAATTATTTGGGAGCTCCAACATTACGTGTCCAGCCAGGGCCAAAGTGCAGTGAGTGCCACAGAAGCTGAAGAAGATGCTCTCCACCTGCCTAGAGCCTAGTTAAGGGGATCTGACCAACAGAGCCTTTAACTCTGCCTGTACACATTGGAGATGTTCTAAAAATTATCCATGAATGAAATGGAACTGGAGAGCCATTGGGAAATAGCAACAATGAGGTAAACCTTAACCAGAGGCAATTACCAATTGGGTTTTATTTCAGAGGTGTCACGAACCAACTCAGAAAACCATCCCACCTGATCTACGGGCTGATATATAAGTCTTCCACTTCAATGTTGTGTATATTTTTAAGTTTTCATTGAATTTATTGGGATGACATTGGTTAATAAACTTATGTAGGTTTCAGGTGTACAATTCTATAATACATCATCTGTATATTGTATTATGTGTTTACCACCCATAGTCAATTCTCCTTTCATCATTTATCCCGCCATGACCTTCTTCTACCTTCCGCTGACCCACTTTCAGTGTTATAGGTAAGACATAACTTGCAGATTCCCCTAAAAGAGGGAAAGCAACCTCGTGTTCATACTAAAGTGTACTGATTGCTAGCTGTCTTTGTATAAAGAAACTCAGGGAAACTGAGGGAGGATGGGGGAGACCATGGATAGGGGAATCCACTGGGAAACGGAGGACTGACATCGAGGGCCCCCTCAGCATCAAGTCTGCTAGGCTGTGCTCTGTTGCTTGGAACGAGTACTGGTTAGGAATCAAATGGGCAGAGTTCAAATCCCAGCTCCACCACTTACAGGGCAACAGCACGCCTCTGTGGACCTCACTTCTCCAATCAGCAGACCACAGTAATGATCCCCCTCACCTCCTTCACAGGGGAGTTGTGCAGCGCAAAATGCATATAAAACAGAATGTCTCACAATGAGATCCAGGTATTGGTAGTTTCTTAAAGCTCCCTGGGTGATTCCAATATGCCATTGGATTACTGCCCTAGGCTAGTGTTCTTAACCTGAGAGTAAACAGCCTCTGCCTAGGATATTTGGCAATGTCTAGAGACATTTAATTTAAGGGCTTGGATCGGAGGGCCACCACTAGCACCCCTGGTCTCAGCCCACTAGATGCCAGTACTACCCCTCACCCCAATTGTCACCCAGGGATACTGCTAAATATCCTGTAATGCACAGGACAACCCCCCACAACAAAGATTCACCCAGCCCAATCTGTCAACGGTAATAAGGTTGAGAAACCTTGCTCTAGACAAACGTAAGAAAAGTTTGATGATTTTTATTACAAAGGCCATTTTCCTAGCTGCAGTCAAGGAAGTGAAAACTCAGAATTGCCTAAGATTTGGGAAACCCCTTTGCCAAAAAAAATTCTTTTTTTCATTACACAGTGTTTAATGTTGACCTGTTATATGCCAAGCACTGAGCTAGTGCCATGCCTATTGAGTATTCAGGAGTTCCCGCTCCATCCCAGATATTGAGACCTGCCTCAGACCACTCCCAATACCTCCCTCCACAGTTAGGTTCTGCTGGGGGACTCAGTGGTGTGGCCCTGTTAGTGTCGGTGTGCATGTGAGGTCGGAGTCACGGCTCCACCCTTGGGAGCCTCTTGTCCCAAAGGGAGACTCAGTTCCACTCTGCTAAAAAAGCTTGAATAACAGGGCCTATTTTAATGGGCAGTGGGAGCCATAGCAAGTTTTTGAGGAGGAGAATGGCACCATCATCCTTTGGAGCTTAGCCCAGGGCAGTAACATTCAATTCAAAGTTCACATTATACGAGACGAATCTCCCCAGAGAAATCTGTGTAAAGTGGGAGGGATGTTTCTTAATGTACCTAAATCTAAAACTACAGAGGCAGGCCTCTGGCTTTAGAGTAGCTTTCTGACTGCTCAGCACTTTGCAGGGGCCTAGCTCCTGAACCGGTGGCAGCTGTGGCAGCTTCTCCAGCCTTCTGTGTGCCACTCCAGCGCCTCTGCCCTCCGGTCCAAAGCGACTGAGGTTAGCTCCATTTCTGGAATGCTCCTGCAGGCTCCACCACTTCACTGTCACTTGGATGCCATCATTACAGGATATAAAAATGATTTTCAATTATAACAAGAGTGCCTGATAATGTAACTAGGCACCAGCCATGGACTCTGAATTTCCAGAATGTGGCAACATGTGGTGATGCCCGCAGGACTGGCCTGACCAGCTCATTTGGTGCCATAGGCTATGGAAATAGAGGCACTGTATCTCGAAATTCCTTGGGCCTACCCACTTGGAAGATCACTTACTTTTTATTTTTATTTTATTTATTTTTTCAATGTATGGCTGCCTTTCACCTGCCTCCAGCTACGGACCTGGCTGGAGACCTGGTGTGCAACCTGGTTATGTGCCCTGGCTGGGGAATCGAACCTGCAACCTTTGGGTTCACGGGCCAGCACCTCATCCACTGAGCCACTGGTGCCTCATCCATTGAGCCACCAGACAGGGCTGGCATTTATTTTTAACTGAAAAGTTACAGCATTTCAAAGTATACTTTTAGCGAGAACTTATTGATATATTTATATCATGTAACTTCATGTTCTCAAAAACTGGGACTGCCATGTGCAGTGACTCAGACTGGAGCTGAGGGCTGTGGCCAGCCCTACTGAGCAAGGCAGGTGACTGAGCACCCAAACTCTGGAGCCACGCAGCCTGGGTTCAAATCCCTGTCCTCCTACTTCCTAATTCTGCAAGGTTAAGGCAGGTCATGCAGCCCCTGTGCTTCAGTTTACCCATCTGTAAACTGGGGCTAACAATTCTTCACAGACTCTGTGAAGATGAAATGAATCTAACGCATGTAAGCAACTTAGAATAGACACATGGTACATTTTATGCGCAAGGAGATTCGAACAATGCCAGGCATATAATAAGCCAATTTACATGTGAGTTCAAACAAACAGATCTGAGAGGCACTTGAGGGGTGGAATCAACCTGACTTCATGGCACGGGGCAGGTATTGAGAGCAGGAAGAGTCAAAGCTCAAGGGCAGCAGGGAAGCATCTCACAGAAATGAGGAGTAGTGGCTGGTGGCCTCCATGGCAGAGGGAGGAGCTCTGACTTTCCATTACAGGTTCTGCCACACGCGCCACTGACACACACAGGATACTCATTGGGACCCTGGATTCTCAGATGCACAGACACAGTGACCTCCCACTCCAAGGCTGATAGGAGGGATGGACTTAGGATCCCAAATCCCAAGCCCCCTGCCACATCATTGTCTGGGCAACCTCTGAAGCCCTCCCACAAGAAAATCCTGACAAGGCAAACCCCAAGGACCCTCTGGAAGCCCTAATTTATAACTTCTGTCTTGATTAATTAGGACACCAATGCTGTTGCTTTCAGGTGCAAATTAAACAGCTTAACACTGCACTGCAATTAAAGTCTGCTTAATTCGCCCCAGCCAGCTGATGTGGCTCGATCTGTTGGGCATCATCCTGCCAACCAAAAGGTCACCAGTTCAATTCCTGGCCCAGTTGAGGCAAGTACAGATATCTCTTTCCCTCTCCTTCTCTCTCTTTCCTTCTCTCTAAAATTAACACTGACAGAAGCAATCTCCTCACAGCTGCCACCTCCACCTGCACTGAGTTCCCACCCCGAGTTCACCAGCTCAGCCCCAGCGTCACATCCCACCCTGAGCGGGGGACCTGCAGGGCTGGGTCTACATAGGTGGTGGGAACTTAACAAATCACGCAGGTCACAGGAATGAACTGTCTTCTCACGGGGACTTGGGACAAGGACAGGGATGACTTTGTAAAGCCCTTTGGAAAAAGGACTTGATTTGCTCTGGGAAAGAGACTTACCAACGACAACTCCATTTCCCCTCCAATAATCAAAACCCTCCCAATCCTTTAGAGACGGGCTGGGGTGCTCTTCCTGCTGCCACAGCCCACAAACTCCCCTTGTTTGAATTCTGACCCTCTCAAGGTCGATCCTGGCCATTTCCCCTTTTTGAGATGTTCCTAATAAAGAAATACCAGATCAGCATGACAAAACTTGTGGTGCATTTTAAATGGTTGCATGTAACAAACAGTTGAGCACACAAACACACATTGTAATGTAATTATATTGTGCCACTTCCAAGATGATTACAGGATTTAGAAAAATTTTGAATTTATAGTGTATCCAATGCAGTCTAGTCCAATCATGTTGCACAAGTTTAAAACTGGAGAATGAAACTCTGTCCCATTAGTCACCTGTCCCTTCATTTGGTAATAATGTCAGAAATGGAAAAGCCCTTCATGAATGTGATGTCTGGGCCAAACGGGTTCTTCCCCTAACACCACAGACTCCCACTCGAGGCCCTGTTTGAACTCCTAGCACTTAAGCTCAGTCTCACCATTGTCTTGGACAATCCTACTGGACATGCGTCACATTTGTGGCTGTTTGTCATCTGTGGGCAACTCTCCCATGTTTAGGGAGTTTCCTTCACTAGAAATTCCATATCTTCGAGGTAATAAGAGAAAGAAAACTAATTTCCCTAGCCTACCTTGCATCTAGGCTCCCAGTATGAGACCGAGTTTCCCTCAGTTAAATGTACCTGAGTGAAAAGATTTGGAAAGAGAACCGTGTGAGGAAGATCCGAGTGTTTGATGCAGATGTGAGTCTTTGGAAATGGTGGCAGCAGAGGACTTGGCCTTGGGATGGCTCCGGTGGCAGAGCCTTGGTTTCTAGTGCCCAGCGTCAGGGGTATTATCTACTGGTAGTGGATGCAGAGTGGAGAGGCCTCCAGACCTGCATGCCTCCTACGCAACACCACCTATGAAGGAATCTTGGCAAAAAATCAACTTTGAACCTAGTCAAATTTCTGAATTTAACCACATATTTACAGGAAATGTTAACGGACATTTTAGGAATGTAATCGGGAAAACCCAGATTGAGAAACTACAAGATAAACAACCGGGTTTTTTCAACAAACAGATCACAAGGAATAAGAAAGATTCAGAGACAAGGATTTGATCTCCAAAATATATAAAGAACTAATTTGACTCAACACCAGGGAGACAGACAGCCCAATTAGAAAATGGACAAAGGACCTGAACTCACTGAGGAACTCACTGAGGAAGACATACAAAGGTCCTAAAGACATATGAAAGAATGCTCAACATCACTAGCCATCAGGGAGATGCAAATAAAAACCACAATAAGATACCACCTCAAACCTGTCAGAATGGCCATCATCAATAAATCAACAAACAAGTAAGTATTGGTGAGGATGTGGAGCAAAGGGAACCCTAGTACACTGTTGGTGGGAATGCAGGCTGGTGCAGCCACTATGGAAAACAGTATGGAATTTCCTCAAAAAACTAAAAACGGAACTGCCTTTTGATCCAGCAATTCCACTACTAGGACTATACCCAAAGAACCCTGAAACACCAACTCATAAGAACTTTTGTACCCCTATGTTCATAGCAGCACTATTTACAATAGCCAAGTGCTGGAAACAGCCTAAGTGCCCATTAGTGGATGATTGGATCAAAAAACTTTGATACCTTTACACAATGAAATACTACACAGCAGAAAGAAAGAAGGAACTCCTACCCTTTGCAACAACATGGATGGAACTGGAGAGTATTATGCTTAGTGAAGTAAGCCAGTCAGTGAAAGACAAATACCATATGATCTCACCCATTTCAGGACAATAATGAACAAAACAAACAAATAAGCAAAACAGAACCAGATACATGAATACAATAAATAGATCTTCAGTGGGCAAAGGGGAGGGGGGAGATGGGAGGAGGAGGCAAAGAAGGGGAGCGGTTTAGTCAAGGAAATAGTTTGGGAGAACCATGGGCAGGGACAACAAGTAGGATTGACTTTGAGGAGAATAAGTGGGTGGGGAAGGGGACAGAGAGAAGGAAAAAGGGGATGGATGTAATACAACAACAATAAAAAAATAAAAATAAAATAAAAAAAGAAAGATCCAGAGAGGGGAGCCTGAAGTCTAAAAGAAACTTGGAAAAAAACTAACAATGGAACTGCCTTTTGATCCAGCAATTCCACTACTTGGACTATGCCCAAAGAATCCTGAAACACCAATTCATAAGAACCTATGCACACCTATGTTCATAGCAGCACTATTTACAATAGCCAAGTGCTGGAAACAGCCTAAGTGCCCATCAGTGGATGATTGGATCAAAAAACTTTGGTATATTTACACAATGGAATTCTATATAGCAGAAAGAAAGAAGGAACTTGTACCCTTTGCAACAACA
>PVIW01008019.1:0-65540 GCA_004026585.1 Noctilio leporinus | reverse complement strand
AATGGGAATAGAGGGAGCATACCTCAACATCATAAAGGCCATCTATGAGAAACCTGAAGCCAACATCATACTTAATGGACAAAAACTGAAAGCTTTCCCCCTAAGATCAGGAACGAGACAAGGCTGCCCACTTTCTCCACTTCTATTCAACGTTGTCTTGGAAGTTCTAGCTATAGCCATCAGAGAAGAAAAAGGAATCCAAGGTATCCAAATTGGAAAGGAGGAAGTCAAACTGCCATTATTTGAAGATGATATGATAGTGTATATACAAAACACGATAGGCTCCACCAAAAATTTACTCAACCTAATAAGCAAATTTAGCAAAATATCTGGGTATAAAGTCAATATCCAGAAATCAAAAGCATTTTTGTATACCAATAATGAAACAACAGAAATAGAAGTGAAAAAACAAATCCCATTTACCATAGCAACAAGAAAAATAAAATACCTAAGAATCAACTTAACTAAGGAGGTAAAAGACCTATACTCAGAAAACTACAGAACAATGAAGAAAGAAATCAAGGAAGACACAAATAAATGGAAGCATATACCATGTTCGTGGATGGGAAGAATTAACATCATTCAAATGTCCATACTACCCAAAGCAATCTACATATTCAATGCAATCCCAATTAAAATACCAATGACAGACTTCACAGAAATAGAAAAAATACTTCAATAATTTATATGGAGCCAAAAATGCCCATGAATAGCCACCACAATCTTGAGAAAGAAGAACAAGGTAGGAGGAATCACAACACCGGACTTCAAACAATACTACAAGGCTACTGTCCTCAAAACAGCATGGTACTGGCCTAAGAATAGACATATAGATCAATGGAACAGAATAGAGAGCCCAGAAATTAATCCAGGACTCTATGGTCAACTCATATTTGACAAAGGGGGAAGGAACATCAAATGGAGTAAAAACAGTCTCTTCAACAAATGGTGTTGGGAGAACTGGACAGCAACATGCAAAAAGATAAAACTAGACCACCAACTTACACCATACACCAAAATAAACTCAAGATGGATAAAGGATTTAAATGTAAGCAGTGCCACCATAAAGATCCTGGAGAAAAATATAGGCAGTAAACTTTTGGATATCCTATGCAAAAATATGTTTACTGATATTTCACCAAGGGCAAAGGAAACAAAAGAACGAATCAACAAATGGGACTATATGAAATTGAAAAGTTTCTGTTTAGCTAAAGAAAATATCAGCAAAATTCAAAGGGAACCAACTGTATGGGAAAACATAATTGCCAATGATACCTCAGACAAGGGGCTGCTCTCCAAAATATATAAAGAACTAATGCGACTCAACACCAGGGAGACAGACAGCCCAATTAAAAAATGGGCAAAGGACCTGAACAGACAACTCACTGAGGAAGATGTACAAAGGGCCCAGAGGCATATGAAAGAATGCTCAACATCACTAGTCATCAGAGAGATGCAAATTAAAACCACAATAAGATACCACTTCATACCTGTCAGAATGGCAATCATCAGCAAATCAACAAACGAGTGTTGGCAAGGATGTGAGGCAAAGGGAACCCTCATACACTGTTGGTGGGAATGTAGGCTGGTGCAGCCATTGTGGAAAACAGTATGGGGTTTTCTTAAAAAACTAAAAATGGAACTGCTTTTTGATCCAGCCATTCCACTACTTGGACTATACCCAAAGAATCCTGAAACACCAGTTCATAAGAACCTATGCACACCTATGTTCATAGCGGCACTATTAACAATAGCCAAGTGCTGGAAACAGCTGAAGTGCCCATCAGTGGATGATTGGATCAAAAAACTTTGGTACCTTTACACAATGGAATTCTATATAGGAGAAAGAAAGAAGGAACTTGTACCCTTTGCAACAACATGGATGGAACTGGAGAGTATTATGCTTAGTGAAATAAGCCAGTCAGTGAAGGACAAATATCATATGATCTCACCCATTACAGGACAATAATGAGCAAAACTAACAACAGGCAAAACAGAACCATGTATATGAATACAAGGAATAAGCCTTTATTGATCAGGAGGAAAGGGGTTGGGGGGAGAGGGGAGGCAGAGGCAAGAAAGGGGAACAGATTAGACAAGAACCTAGTATAAAGGAACCATGGACATGGACAACAGGTGGGATTGACTTAGGAGGTAATGGGTGGGTGGGGAGGGGGACAGAGGGGAGCAAAAAGGGGATGAATGTAATACAACAACAATAAAATTAAAAAATAAAAAATAAAAAAATAAACATGTATATGTGAGGGTGAATGGGTGTGTAGAATATGTAGCAAGTTGTGGTGACCTATATTTTGTAGATATAACAATAATTTAAAAATATTTGTATTATTTTTATTATACAGTATAATTAACTATTTAATAATATGTTTCAAAAAGAAAGATTTATTCAAAATGCAATAAACTCCCTTTATTTTTCTTTTTGGATAAGAAAAGTTGAAGCCTATTTTTTACTCTTATGTCAAAATTCAATGGGGATTGTGTGTGTGATAAGCTATTAGTTTTATTATACCACAGAATATTACTGAGGTATTGGAAAGACTAATATCAGACATTTAATGCTCTTCAATAATCTTTTGAAGCTCTAATGAGTGCATTGTGCCTTTGAAACTGTCAATGAATTTCACAAACTTTGAGTTAGCAAAATATTTTCTCTGTATAGATTAAGTGTGGGATCCCTGTAGTAGACTAGGAAACCCTAAAGTCGATCGTAAAGAGTTTTTACTTATTTATTCCCGTAAATAACTAGGTTTTAATTTGATGATTACCTTAAGATGTTTCAATTCTTGGATCATTCCTTCCTTAAGATTTTTAATGGTGCTCTCTCTAGTTTGCCACCCTGTATCAGAGTTCTGGTGGCAGAATTTAAAATGCTCAAATTTAAAGACCAGAACAACCACTTATATTTTAATTTTCTGAGAAAGAGAATGTTTGTTACATAAGCTCTATTTAGTTTTATTAATATAATAATTTAGAACAATATCAACTTGTTTTTATCAGATTTTCCTATTTTCTCCACTATAAAAATCTCTCCTGTTAAAATAATGAAACAAGTAGGTTCTCCCAGGAATTATAAATACTTTTACATTTAATTGAATACTAAAGCATATAAAACTTTACTATAAATTCCTTGATTGAATTTTTCAAACTTTCTGACAATTGTTTATTTTCTTTACTTTTTAAAAGACCTTTATTTATTATTTCAGAGAAAGAGGAAAGGAGAGAGTCAGAAAGGGAGAGAAACATCAGTGTATGGTTGCCTTTCACTTGCCTCCAGCCATGGACCTGTCTGGAGACCTGGTTTACAACCTGGTTTATGTGCCCTGGCTGGGGAAATGGAACCAGCGACCTTTGGCCAGCACCTTATTCGAGGTGCTACTACCAGCCAGGGCTCTGACAATTGTTTCTTTTGTCATTTGAATACTTGTTGTGGAAGGGCAAAAAGCAAATTTAATTTAGCATCTAGTTCTGAATGGATCTGATCAGTATAATGGAAGAGGAGTTACATAGGGTTTATTAAGTCCTAATTCCAGAGGGTAAGCACATTCCTAAAGGGAACATTATGTAATGTTTCTAATACATTTATAAAGACACCCATTACTTAGCATATACATTTATATAGAATTATTCCAACCTGCAGCTCTGATGCCTTGGCTATACCTTATTAAGAATGTCAATTGGTCCAGGAGCAAGTGGAATTTTCTGCCCTTAACAGCTATGGAAAGTTTATATAGATCTCTTAGTAAGCTTAATTTTGTCTCAATATAAGCATGCTTTATTGTTTATTTTGTTTTTCTAGTCTTCTAGGTACATTTTTCCATCACTGTTTTAAACAAGACTTGAAATTTTAGTTAAATAGTCTCTTAGAATTTCTATGTATTTGAAGGATATGTTTGTGAGCATGTGTGTGTGTGTATTCACATGGTAGTAATAGGTAAGGAAGTTAAATTCCTGTTTATGTATCCAAAATATTAGATAACTTATTTCAAGGGGAAAAAAGTACCTCATTTTTTTCTATAACTTACAGACTTGGAAATTTCAAAGAAATGATTTAGCAATAAAAGAAATATATATGTATATGAGGAGATCATTATATAGTATTACAATGAATATTTTATCTATACTTCTGAAATTTATGAAGATTTTTAGTGCAGCTATTTTGTAAAGGGTTTCCATTAATTCATTACCATAGTTTTATTAATTTTATTGCAGTCAATAATTTAAATTGTTTAAATTAATTTAATCAGTATTTAGTTATATACTTTGTAACTAATTATGATATAATCAAGATTCTTATTATCAGCAACCATAATTTAAAGAAGGAGCATGTTATCACTCTTGTCAGATTTCCATCATTCTTCTTAATTTACTTGGGAAAGCATTTTTTGTTATGTAAAGAAATGATAATATGACCAAAAAAGAAAATATTTAATGTAAGTATACTTGCTATCTAGCTGGGTAGTTTATAAAAAAAAAAAAAAAAAAAAAAGTGAAAAAGTCATAATATTAAACTTTTAATTCCAAATTAACAGAAAACTTTGTAAGATTTTGTATAGACTTAGTAATCATAACCACTCTTTAAAAATAGTATTAGCAGGCCCTGGCTTGTGTGGCTCAGTGGATTGAGTGCCAGCCTCCAAACCCAAAAGTCACTGGTTTGATTCCCAGTCAGGACACATAACCAGGTTGTAAGCCAGGTCTCCAGCCAGGTACTTAGCTGGAAGCAGGTGAAAGGCAACCGTACATTAATGTTTCTCTCCCTTCCTCCCTCCCTTCCCCTCTCTCTAAAAATAATGAATAAAATCTTTTAATAATATTAGTATTTAAGACCAGATTTCCTTTTCTTTTTGACTTGCTAACATTTAGGATTTATGAGAACTTATATAATTACAAACAGTTGATTTTTTTCCTGTGTCAGCCCTATGTGGTGAGAATCTCTTAAGGACACCCACAGTCATGCCATCCAAGGATCCTCAGCAGTCCAGTGCAGTCTTTGAACAGACCTAAGAAGATGTCCACAGCCTTGGCACAATGCAAGCCTGGCCAAGGCCTTGGCCAGGTAAACAGTGGGTCCCTAGACATGATCAAGCTATGCATCCTGTGATATAATGTATTAAATACCACAATTTACTAGGCCAATGATCTACAAATACTTATAGTATTAGTAAATTTTAGGCTGGAATAATTGAACTAGAATGCTTAAACTGCATCTTCAAAGATGGGTAAAATTCAAATAACAATATTAAGAAAGTAAGTTATCTTTCTATCATTTCTCTTATTTAAGTAAGTAGCTGCTTCTTTTTTTTTTTTTTTTAACTAGGACAAAGAGTCTGTGTAAAGTTTCCTGTGAATTCTTTTCAGAGGTTACTTAAGAATAGATTTTTCTCCTCTCTTAAAAGTGCTCATCACTTGGCTTTCATAACACACCCAACTCCTACAGTTCCCTATAATTCATAGCATTTAACTATCTGTCATACATTATGAGAAGAGATTGTGTAATATATATGACAATAATTCAGCAAGTTGTCAAACTAGATTATTAGCTCCATTAAAATTCAATCAGACACAATAATTGAGATGCTTGATTAATTTCACCATATGTTGACTGTAGTTTGACCTCCTCTGGAGAAAAAATATATATCCATATATCAAAGAGATATACATGTGCACATACACAATTATTCATGGGAAAGTTTTATTTTAAATGGGAAGCCAACAAAAAATGTGTTTGGTAGCTTTGTTTTTGAGTTATTTTAAAATTTGTCATTCATTTCTTATCTGAACATGGAGTACTCATTGACATCTCTGCATTTATTTTCCTTAAAAGTGGCAGGCTAGATTTCTCATCTATGACACAAGCAAATATAGCTCTGCTTTCTAAGTGTGTAAATTAAATGACTTGCATGACTGTGAGGTTTTCTGGCAGAGCAAAATGGTCCACATGGTCTATATTTTTATAGTACAAATAAATTTTGGGGGTTATAAATATTTTTCATCTTAAAAAGAAAACAGCAAAAGAATCTTTAGGAAAAAATGTTTTTGTTTTTGTTTTTATCTGGATACATTGCATGTCCTTCTTTTAGAACATTTTTGTTTTATAGTTGCGTATTTTGTTTTGCTTTGTTCTGGGGGAGTTATTTGGCTTAATAAAGTCATTACTTTAAGGTTTTACTCCTGTTACAAAAAGTAACATCTATCCCTAAAATGACATTTTCTTTAAAATTACAGGGAAAAAGTTACTATTCTGAGTATCAGAAGACCTGGGTTTATATCCAAGGTCTTCCACCTACTGTTTGTTTAATCTCATCAAATTATTAAATCTTGTGGAACATTAGTTTCCCTATCAGTAAACTAGTTTAAGTAAACCTATCTTATATTTTTTTGTGAGTATTCATAAACATTTGTGTATGATCAAACTTTTAAGTTTTATGGAGCTATGAAAATGCAAATTAAAATTATATTCATAACATTGTCATTGGTCTCACATAGTTTATGAATTATAATAGTATATTCACAGTGCTTTTGTCAGTGGCATAGAAAACCATGCACATCCAAAGAAAATTAAATAAGGATTTCTTTGTAGCACTTAACCAATTTTCTTTCTCACATGTTCCATCCATGAAGGGCAAAGTTACAGTGTTACACCCAATGTTAACTGTTGACATCATGCAAAAATAAATTACTGCCATTATATACAAAAATATCTATAATAAGAACTAACTTTTACTGAATAGCTACCTGAATTTAGACATGTTGCTAAGCATTTTACATAGATTACTACATTGAAGCCTCACCGCCTTATAAATTAATTTCTGTTATCACCATGTTAGTTTTACCATGTAGAAACTGAAGCATAGATAAAGTAATTATCCTAATCAGCCATCTTATAAGTGAAAAAAGTCAAGAATTAAATGAGAAGCTCTGACTTTAGGGTTTACAGTATTAGTCAATATGCTATACCACCCTTAAAATCTAAACTGAAGTGTGGAAGTGAACTCAGATACTCATATTTTATTATTATTATTACCTCAAAATTTACAGCATGCTATATGGCTATGCAAATGCCAGCACTACAGGAATAATAGCTAAGGAAATAAGATATATTCAAAGGTTTCATGACTGCTTCACGTAATTCTTATACTGTAAACACATTTGATAAAGAATAATAAAACTTTAGAATTAAATGAATCTTCATAATCAAACAGCCAATAAGTAAAGAGGCTGGGATTTGAGTCAGCGTTTGTCTTGTATCTAAAAATTATGCCATCTCAGAAATTTTGAAGATATTTTTTTAAAAGAGAAGGAATCATTATGTACAGGGTATGCTCAATCAATTGGCAATAACTGCACCTCCTTATTTCACGTGTTCCTTATTAATTTTGAAAAAATATGTTTCTAATGTTATGATTTAACATCATTGTTTTAGATATAAAGTATTAAGTTCTGAGAGCAACTGTCATGTTGAAAGACTATTTCTGGACTAGGTGCAGGGCCAACTGCTAAGGAAATTGTGGACTTCAATAACTTCGTACAGTTGAAAACATGAAGAAGGTATATTATGCTAATCCTGATGTTACCACACCAAAAAGAATAACACATAAGGTACGCAAGGATTACACAAGTCCAGATATTGTACATAGAATCCAGGAGATCATCAATGAAGATCCAGGATGTTTACCTTGATATTTTGAGAGAAGTAATTGTACTATGGATGAAGCAAGTTCCAAATGGATGCCATTTTATCTTTCAACAAGATGGTGCACCAGCACATAATGCCAAAAAGATACAAGACTGTCTCAGTGTCCATGTTCCTGAATTCTGGTCAAAGGAAATCTGACTATCTAGGTCACCAAATGCAAATCCTTTAGACTATTATGTATGCAGCGTTTGTGAGAGAGAAGTTAATAAATAACCTCATTCTAATAAAGAGGCTGTTAAAGCTAAGATTGGAAACATTATGATGTCAATAGATAAAGAAAAGTTCGTTAAAGTATGCTCAAGAGCCTGAAGTTGATTCGAGTTTATTATTGCAGCAAATGGAGATTTTTTTTAACAATTAAAAAAAATTAGCCCAGGCTGGTAGCTCAAAGGATAAGGAGCCAGCCTGCAAACTCAAAGGTCGCTGGTTCAATTCCCAGGCAGGGCACATGACCAGGCTGCAAGCCAGGTCTCCAGTCAGGTCTGTACCTGGAGGCAGGTGAAAGGAAGCCATACATTGATGTCTCTCTCTCTCTCTCTCTCTGCCTCTCTCCCTTGCCCTCTCTCTAAAAATAATAAATAGGATATTTAAAAAATAGGACATTATAATTTGATACCTGGTCCTAAGATTTAGCATAAGATAATTTAGTCACTATTTTTTTTCTTCTTCTGTCTACAACAGAGGAGTGTTGTGAGAAAAGAAAATGAGATAAGCTATTTGACTATAACTTTACAATAATGTAAAATAATAATTTGCTATAACTGAAGAAAGACAGCAAGGTTTAACAAATGTCTTATTAGAAGATTAGAAACCAATTGCTTTCATTAAGAGGACATAACTGTAACTCATTTGAGTGCATATCAGTTGAGGTGCAGCGTGTACTGTGCTTCGGTACTTGGGCTTTAGTCATCTTTGTAAGATGTAGAAAAGTCTTTCAGACTCACAATCTGTGAGAGAAGATACCCATCACCAGTTAAAAGTTCTTGATTCAGATATATAGGAATATTTTTTTTAAAAATCTTTGTTATATTTAAAAATTAAAGTACGATTTGTTTTTGATAACAAATGTGCTCAACAAAACAAGTGAGGAATTCAGAAACTATTCAACCAAAAGAGACCATATTTTAACTTCCATATACCTAGACAAGTATACCAGCTTTATGAAAATAGGCCCCCGAGTCTCACTTGTCTTTATCTGGTTTATAAATCAAAATGAAATGGAACAGATGGGATTTTAAACATTTATAAAATGTATAAGTCATAGATCACATTTTAGTCTTGAAACAGAAGCTACAAGAATTGCATTTTCATGCATTTACTTTACGTGCTATTTTCTACAGTATTTAGTATATTTTCTTAATTGTCAATATATATATATAGTTTTCAATTTTTTCCTAAAGAGAATATATGTTTTATAATTTACAAATTTATTTTATGTAGTAGTATTTAGGTTTTGTTTTTCATCAAAGGTATAATATAATTAGGGAGCTCTTTTTTTAAAATTTAATTTTATTGCTAATGTATTACATTAATCCCATTCCCCCCCAACCCTGCTCTCTAATTATAGTGCTCTTTAAAAATTCATGTTACACTATCATTTTTCTATTTCTACAGATATTTATACATATCTACTCAGGTCCAGACTCTGTCTAGATACCAAATGTACAATAATAAGACAGATGATTCTTGCTTACTACAACAGAAAAGTACATAGAAAATACATTTTAAAATTATTTATTTAAGAATGTTTACAGGACTCATTAAAAAAGAAAAAACAAATTAGAACTCTTTTGATGTTCATATCAATGTAACTATGGTCTATTGAAAAGAACTGTATGTTCAAGACAAAACCAAGAAATTAAAAGCTGATGCAGACTAGTTTCTTCCTAGACCACATTGCTGGAGCCAGAACTGAGATGCCCATGGATGGTCCAAGATAAGTGTACCTGCTGTTACTGTCACAGAAACCAGAGATTCAAAACACAAATTGTTGAGCCCTGGCTGGTAGCACAGTGGTTAAGGTGCCGGCCTGCGAACCCAAAGGTTGCAGGTTCGATTCCCCAGCCAGGGCACATAACCAGGTTGCAAACCAGGTCTCCAGTCAGGTCTGTGACTGAAGGCATGTGAAACGCAACCATACACTGATGTCTCTCTCCCCCTCTGCCTCTCTCCCTTCCCCTCTTTCTAAAAAATAATGAAATAAAATCTTAAAACACACACACACACACACACACACACACACACACAAATTGTTGGATTGGTGCTGGCATGTGAACTGAAGGGTCACTGGTTCGATTCCCAGGCAGGGCACATATCCAGGTTGCAAGCCAGGTCTCCAGTCAGGTCCATAGCTGGAGGCAGGTGAAAGGCAACCATACATTGATGCTTCCCTCCCTTTCATCCTCCCTCCCTGCCCTTGTATCTGAAAATAATGAATAAAATCTTTAAATACACAAGTTGTTCTTTATATTTGAGTGTTTTCTTCCTTCATGTCTTATTTAAAGATCAGTTCTGGGTTATTTTCAATTTATATGAAAAGAGATCTAGCATTACTATGTGGGATTTAAATTTGAATGACCCTGTAGGAGCCATTAGCTACTATTTGTACTCTAACCAAATTGACCTCAGAGTCCAAGGTATGTGAGATTCATTATACAACTCTCCCTATTTTTACATATTGATACCCTTCACCATGTTCTTCATGACATGCTTATGGTGCCAAAAAGGCTGGATCTTAGCAATCATTTATGACACCCATCCAGATTTCTTCCTCTTTTGTGCAGCGCTTCCCCTCAGAAGCTCCAGTGTCTGTATTTGTCATCTTGGTCCACTTTTACAGATCATTTCCAGCCATTAGAGATGGTCTGATGAAACTGGATCTTAAAGTGCTGTGATAGTCTTGAAAATTTTCCTCCCAGGGACTCACTGAACCTCATGAAGACTGACTGGGCTACCTCATCCTGTTAAGTTTTAAATCCTCTAAAAATGATGGAAAGAAAGGGCAGGTTTTATAACACCAAAAATTCCATTACAACCTTCCCCCAGACTATAATGCAAGTGTGTTGCCAAAATTTGTAACTATTCTTGCAGTGTGATCTAGTATAAAACTACTGATTCCATGGTTTATCTGCTTAGTCTGCATGTGCTACATATGCATAACTAAACACTAAGGAACAAATTATTCCTTCCAGGAGAAAGAAAGAGGGAGGGAGGGAGGGAGGGAAGAAGGAAGGAAGGAAGGAAGGAAGGAAAAAGAAAGAAAATAACAATTAAGGAAAATGTGATTAAGATCAGTTAATCCATGGTTATTTAGGAAAGAAATTGCTTGAATATAATCATGAGATGACCATCACTGAGAATAAATGAGGGAGGTAGCTGCCACCTGTAGGCCAGTTCATCACAGAGACATTGTCATCTTGTATCTAATACTTCAAGCCAGCAGGTAAGTTATTTAAAATTAAACAGAAGGCACTATAAAAATTTAACTTATTTAAAACAAACCAAAATGTACAAAAGACCCTGCCTGTCTAGCTCAGTGGTTTGGGTGTCATTCTTCAACCCTAAAGGTGGCAAGTTTGATTCCCACCCAAGCCCAGGGCTGAGCTGCAGGCCAGGTTCCCAGTTGGGGGTGTGTGGGAGGCAATGCGTAGACGTGTTTCTCTTGCAGATTAATGTTTCTCTCCATTTTTTTCTCCCTTCCTCTCTCTCTAAAAATAAATAATCTTCAAAATGTACAAAAGTATATGCAAAGATATATATAATGAACTATATATATATATAACTATATATATATATATATAGTTATATATATATATAGTTATATATACAGGGGATGTGCAATCAATTGGCAAAATTTTAGTAAAATAAACAACATACTACAAAAGTGTTATATTTTGAAATAAATTTATTATTACATGTAAATATATAAACATGATCATTATTTTTTTTGATTGTTCAAAAAAAAGTCTCCATTTGCTGCAATATTAGACTCGAATCAACTTCAGAATTTTGATCATGCTTTAACAACTTTTGCTTATCCATCGACATCATAATGTTTTCAATCTTAGCTTTAACAGCTTCTTTCTTGGAATGAGGTTGTTTATTAACTTCTCTCTCACAAATGCTGCATACATAACAGTCTAAAGGATTTGCATTTGGTGACCTAGACAGTCAGATTTCCTTTGACCAGAATTCAGGAACATGGACACTGAGACAGTCTTGTATTTTTTTGACATTATGTGCTGATGCACCATCTTGTTGAAAGATAAAATGACATCCTTTTGGAATTTTTTTCATCCATGGTACAACTACTTCTCTCAAAATGTCAAGGTAAACATCCTGGATCTTCATTGATGATCTCCTGGATTCTATATACAATATCTGGACTTGTGTAATCCTTGCGTACCTTATGTGTTTTTCTTTTTGGTGTGGCAACATCAGGATTAGCATAATATACCTTCTTCATGTTTTCAACTGTATGTAAAGTTATTGAAGTCCACAATGTCCTTAGCAGTTTGCCCTGCACCCAGTCCAGAAATTAAGGTTGCTCTAACACCATAGTCTTCCAACATGACGGGTGCTCTCAGAACTTAATACTTTATATCTAAAACAATGATGTTAAATCATAACCTTAGAAACATAGTTTTTCAAAATTAATAAGGAGCATGTGAAATAAGGAGATGCAGTTATTGTCAATTGATCACATGTACCCTGTGTATATAAACTATATGTATATATATATATATAAACTACATATAAACTATATATATATTAGTTGATTATATATATATATATATATATATATATATATATATATATATAGAATATATATAGTATGGAATTTTTTATTGAACACCAGTGAGGTCATCCTTCATTTAGGCTCTATACATTCTCAAAGAAAGTAGAGGCAATTGCATGATAAAGCCTCTTGCCCTTCTTTCCCCCCAAAACAAGGTACTGTGGTTTAAAAATAAACCTTTCTTTTCTTTTGTTAATAATCTCCTTGCTCCACCCTTCTTCCTATTAGAAGGCCTTTCTAGTTGCTAGATGGGAAGCTGCCTGATTCATGAAGCCAATTTGATCTTCAAATTTTGTTCTTTAACACAGCTTAATAGTAAAAAACAGCTACCAGAATATTGAGTATACTAATTAAATTAATTTCAATAATACACTTTATTTAATCCAATATATCCAAAATATTTTACTTTGCCCTGACTGGTGTGGCTCAGTTGGATGGGCATAATCCCTTAAAGCAAAACATAGCTGGTTGAATTCCCAATCAGGGCACATACCTGATTTGTGGGTCAGTTCCCAGTGAGGGTGGACGTGTGTGAGTGGCATTTAATTGATTTAACTCTCTCACTTCAGTGTTTCTTTCCCTCTCTTTCTCCTTCTCTTCTCTCTAAAAATGAATAAATAAAATATTGTAAAAATATGATTTATTTCAACATGTAATCAAATTTTAAATAGATTGCTAATTTTTTTCATTCTAAATTTAAAAAATTTAATTCATTTAACTTAAAGCACATCTCAACTTCAAGTATTCACTTGAAATACTTAATACACATTTTAATTTCAATGTTCAACAGCTACATGTAGCCAGTGGTTATCATATTATAAAGATCAGTAAGTCTTTCTGGGAACTTTAACTTTTGCAATAACATATAAATTATATATCTCTCTCTCCAACTCCCAGCAAAGTAGGGGTGTTAAGAATGATTCAGGTATATTTAGGTAGGCCTTTTAGAGCAACCATCTGCCCTACTTCTGACATGAGTGATCCTGAACTATTTTACCTTTACAAGTCTCAGTCACTTCATTTATAAAATGGGAATAACGATCCAACCTCATAACACTGTTATGGGATTGTTATTAACAGTAAGCAAAATTATCACAAATACATAATATTGTGAACAATATATGAATTCAATAAACATTAGCTATAATAATGAAAACAGTTAAATACTAAAAGTAAATAAACAGTAGTAGGCTGTATTTGTCCTCTTCCTTTAAAAAATGACATATTTCTCAATACCCACTAAATTGACTCAATTAGCCATGTAATAATTCCATGGTATTAAAACATTTCAGAATATAAGTGCCAGATGAATTCTATGCAGGGTATGGTATACATAGTAAAGGGAGATAAAAAGCATGTCCCAACCAAATATACATGATTAATTAGCTAACATCTAAAATTAAAGCATTGAAAGCAGAAAACCTTACTTTTGATATTATTAAATGATGTGTGGGCTCAATAGCTAAAAGTAAGATTGGTTATAGTTTCTTGTGCCTTTTTCAATAATTTGGCTCTTTAAAGCACAAGGCATAGTATAACTTTAAAAAAAAGGTTAAGTTTAGGAGATATGTTCTCATTTTTCCATTTTCAGAAAACAGTTGTGACAGAAGAAATAAATTTGGTTAAAAATGCTAAGAAAATCTTAAGTAAATCGAATTCAGAAATCTTTCTGTTTCTACATTAAAGTATACTGATCCAATGATTACTACTGTGTAGCATTGACATAATCAAACATTTTGACAGATATCTCATCAATATGTCAAATACCTGTTTTAAAAGATTCATTTATTTAAAAAAATATTCATTTATTGCAAATAGATTCTCCATATCGTATTCAAAGATTTTTAAAATAATTGTTGTCATAATGTAAGTTGCATGAATGTATAGGTTGATAGGGTAACAATGCATGATGGAATTAACAGACATACAACTATAATGAGTCTAGTGTAACCTAGGTAGCTTTACCCATCATATATAAGCACTCACTTACATACTAGTTAAGAATTAGCATAAAAATTAGAAAATATATAAAGGAATTTGACAATTGATATTTCAAAACATGCTAAGAATTACATGAGAGATATGATGTATTTCTTTGAATACATTTTGGAGATTAGCATCTATTTTCTAATGTTACACAATACAAAGATATATCTATATATTTTATGCTTTGGACACTTAGATATCTTAATTTACCATATTCATTATGTAGAAAATGAGCCATGTATAGGTCTGTGCCTGATTGACCATGAGCAATTAAAGAAACCACCTCAGGCCCCTCCAAATTTTTAGGGCTATTAAGTGTGAAATAGGATATAAAGAATCAATGATCCTCTATCAAAGTCATTTCAGGGCCTCTGAAGGGGTTTTGGGTTAGGCTGGACCCAGAAAGGTTAACTAAGAAACTAAGATCAAGTACAAGAGAAGGCAGTGCAAGGTACAAAAAGACAGAAGTTCTTTCCTTTACATTACCTGTCTATCTCCATGTGAGTTTACAAAAGGAGACTCTTGTCATTCTTGACAACATTTTTTTTCAGTAGAAAGAGAAATTGAAGACTTTAGATGAATATTTTTAAAAGTTTAGCAGAACATTCTATGATTACAAGAGACTGAAGAAACCAACATAGTGCCACCACATATGATTTTTGTTGAAAAAAATCATAATTAATTTTTCAACTTTGTCTACCAGGAGACAGAGATAAATGTTATTTAACTGCACTCATTATTATAAACTTTTGAAACCATTCTGTTCATTTGTTATATTCACTACAATTATACTAATATACACATTATATTTGCATATACTAGCATATTAATAATTTAATGAAGATGATAAATTATGAATAAATATGTGTGTGATTTAGATCCTATCTGAATAGATATAGTTTATTTTGGACTACTTATGCTGAGTTGATAATATGTTATGCTACAATGAAAATAATTTAAAGTCTAGTGAAATCATTGATCAAATAAGCCTATGTTTTTAAGCCATTAGGAGAAAGTTAACTAATTTGTTAATGATCATTGGACTTACATGAGTAAGAGATATTAGTTTACCACAAAGAAAAGAAAATGGATTTATTTAGTATTTGGCTTTACTAATATGCTTAATTATTTGTTTTGAGTTTTCAATATAATTAATTCATTGTATTTGCTTCCTTGCAATAATAATTTTATTATTAAAACAAGAATTTTTAGCTTTATATAACTCAAGTAACTTTCACACATTACTTTAGATTGTCCTTACAACTCCTATACATGATAGCTAGAATAGGGTTTATTTTCTAATTTATTTACTTATAATGAAAATGTGGCTTAGTCAACTTGGCCAGAATCTTATGGCTATCTATTCAAACAGTCTATTCAATTGCAGTCCTTTTTTTTTGAAATCATGGCTTTTCTTCCCCTCCACTTTTATATCTAACAGTCTTATACAATGATTTGGCAAATGCATCTAATTATTGACTTATGGTAAATTCATAGAAATGGGATTGTTGGATACAAGGAAGTACCTTTCAATTGTCAATAAATGGAGCCAAATTAGCCCTTCTGGAATGCTATGTCAATTTATGGACCCAATGGCACTCTTACCACTTTATGGCACTCTATGTTGTGAAGGAATTGGGTAAATTTGTCTTACACTTAATATCCTTTTAATGTAACATGTGATTTTAATTTTATAACATAAATCATCCGAACTTGCAAAATATTAATATTCTGGATTCTGTACCCTTGGGAAAAAATGAGCTTCACAATGTAAAACAAAAGTTACAGACCTAGAGCCCTGGCTGGTGGCTCAGTGGATAGGTGCCGACCTATGAACCCAAATGTCTCTGGTTCAATTCCCAGCCAGGGCACATAACCAGGCTGCAAGCCAGGTCTCCAGCCAGGTCTGTAGCTGGAGGCAGGTGAAAGGCAACCATATATTGATGTTTCTCTGCCTCTCTTCCTTTGTCTCTCTCTGGAAATAATAAATAAAAGCTTTAAAAAAAAGTCACAAACCTAAAATCTTCCTGAATAAACAACTTATACACTGCCTCAAACTAAATGTGGGAGAATATCCCTGGCAACTAGACAACAGCAAGTGAATACAAAGGGTTCACACTAACCTAAAAGCAGCTTCCTTTTACATATTTTAGGAGCATATTCCCTATTTGATTATAATTGTAATTTATTTTATATATGAGCATGGTTTGAAAAAGAATGATTTTCATTCTCCATATACTACTAAAATTATAATGGTATAACCCATGGAGATATGATAACTCAAATTATAATGAAGCTGGATATGGTTAAAAAACTGCCTGTCACTCCTTTTTCTAAAAGTGTATGACATTATACAAGTGTGAAGGCATTTCACTTTTAGCCTCTCATTTTTTCCTTTCAGTGGTTCGGTTAAAGAAGAAAAGCAAGCTGAACTTTAATTATTTCCAAGTTTAATGCTGTGAATTTTAATATATTACAAACTAGTATGATTGTTCACAACTTTTAATTTGAAAAGTAAAATTGTTTTTTTTTCCCTAAATAAATCATGGTCAAAATATGACAATAAAATATAAGGCTCTCATAAATAAACTGTGATAAATCATGTTTCAACAATGAACAAGATAAATATGTCAACCTCTCCTTTTACTAGTAATATACAGCATTTATTTCATGAGAGAAATAATTACCTCAGTGACATTAAGGGTGCTTTTTTAAATATTATTTCAGGTCCTTCTGTGGGTCTTTTCCATCTGTGCTCCATTTGTGGCATTTTATCTATTCAAACAATGAAACGGAATGCACTTTAGATGGCATATAATACACATTTTATTTTATACTTTTTTTTCAGAATTTTGCCCCATATATATGTAAAGAATAGCAGTAGTAATGACTTTATCTTTAAGTTAACTCCTAAATTAGTTTTCAATTAAAGTTTCTCTTTTGTTTCTTCTATTTGATTCATTTTCTTCTATCTGTTCCACAGGGCAAGGATATTATCTGCCCTGCATATATTTGTAATGCTTCCTCTAGAATGAGAGTTTTAAAACATTTTTTCAGTTATAAAATTAGTCTTTTTAAAAAAATTTCAGTTATCATTTGTAACTTGGCAATTTATTCATATTCTGAAAAAAAATCTAATTAAAAGAGATCACTGTCCCTAAATGGCCTTATGACTTTCAGCTCTTTATCTTGGACATTTTTTTAAAGTTTAGCTTTTTGAGCATAGTGTAAGCACACGTGACCCTTGTCCGTCTGGTTTTCATCACACTTCACCAGTGCTCTGCAAACTGGTGCTCAGGCTACACACCCACAAGAGCCAAAACAGACCCTGGCAGACTATGACTTGCTCATGATTTTCCACCGGTCTGAGTTGGCCTTGCCTAATTACACTATCAGGTTCCTATTATTTTCTTCTTCATTTGGTATGGAGTACTGACATTGGCAAACATAACATAAAACTCAGAGTCTACAACTGAAGCAAGAATTTTTTTTGGCAGATTGTTGAATGAATGTTACCAGCTTATAGGATTAGTTGCTGCATAAGAAAACCTAAAATTCTAAAATTTTATAGCTGATACATAAAAAATATTAACAGCAATTTCTTTACATTTGAAAACCATTAACATTTTCTTGACATTGCCAATGTTATATATCTCAGATAAATTTTCTTAAATTATTAATATATATATATATTTTTATCCATCCCCCAAATTATTAATATTTTTAATTGGAGGAAACATGTTTTGGGAACATTCAATATTAAAATAGTAGAGATGTCATTCAAGGAGCACAGTATTTCTAAAAGAGAATGATTCTAAAATTCTCTAAAACCATGAATAAAAAATAATTATTTTAAGCACTGGTAACTCATCAAGGTGGGTTGATGAACTACCTGTGGATGGGCGACCTGTGGATTAAGTCGATGGCCAGGTCTGAGATTCTGTCTATTGGCTACAAATCATTAAAAGCTTTACTATATTATTCTGTGGAATTCAGATTATGGTGTTTTTAAATGATCTTTCAGATGTTATTTGCAATGTTATTAAACAAACATGCTTTGGTTAGCCTCTCTGATGCAATCTCCTCTACTTTTTGGTTGCTATCACACTTATCTTCATATATATATATTTTGTTATTTAACCTTTATTGTATTTTTCCCTTTACCATTTAGTCCCCTTATACCACTCTTTCCACAGAAATCCCTAAATTGTTGCCCACATTCATGATGTTTTCTTCCTTTTTGCTCAGTCCCTCCACCCATCACCTGCCCACTCCCCTACTAGCTGTCATCTGCTTCCCATCTATGGGTTTGTCCCCATTTTCCATGTTAGTTCAGTTCTTTCATGAGATTCCACATAAGAGTGAAACCATATGGTATTTGTCTTTCTCTGACTGGCTTACTTCATTTAGCATAATGTATCTTGGTAAAGGAAAAGCTAAATTTTTTCTATAAGGTATGATATCACAAAGTTATTAATAGATGAAGATATAATCAAGGATATTGCATCTAATGCCTGTAGAAGAAAAAAGTAAGATATGACAAGTGTAAAACATTTAACTGAAATAACTGTTATTTTTCTGGGTGTGATGATTTTGTGATGACTAAAATATCATTAACATTCCTCTTGGCGTGATTAAACTTTAGACAGTTTTGGGGCACTTATTTTAGAAAGAGAGTTCCCTGGTGGTGAGGAAGAAGGGACAGTAGAGGGATCCCTGGACCTCCCTTTTCTTAGCGCATTTACTTTAGAAATTTTGCAATTGTAAATTCTTTCTTTCTCACTTTGAACATAAACCCTCTACATATAAAAATGTCTTCCTCAAGGAGAAATTGGAGGCAGTCCCCTGAAATATAAAAATCAAGAAAGATGAGGCCCCATGTCCCTGACGCTAATGAGAGGATAAATAAGCAACAATTAGCAAATACTTTGGCCTATCAACATTGACCTACATCTCCCTCCCCTAATGTCCTCAACTACTTTGTCACAAACTTACCCCAGAGTTTAAATATCCTCCTGACCTTTGTATTCAGCAGAGCTAAGTTCAGTCTTTTCCTTCTGGCAATACACTTGAATAAAGTATTCCTTGCTACTTTAAATATGTCCAACATAATTTTTCTTCAACAATGGCTTGTGTCAGTTTTCAAAAACTGTGTAATTTATTGCAATTTTATTCTCTTCCTAAATAAACATTCACATTTATACTTAATATGTGTATTTTTCTTGAAGAATTCCTCTCTTGGTTTCATAAGCTTCAGACTTCACAAATTTGGATTCATTTTTTTCTCTTGCTCTTTTCTCTACTGCCAAGTATCTAAATATTTACACAGTTTAAGCTCATACCATCCCTTTATTCAACATGCACTCAGGGACTGAGAAATTGTTCTCCTATATATGCACTCACCAAAGTACAACCAATAAATATATCAACAACTAAATCTATCATCCTTTTCCATAAAATTTTTTTGATCCTTAAATTAAAATTGGTTTCCTTTGTGGTTCCATAGTGCCGCTTAGGATTTTGTAATAAAATTCATTGCAGTGTACCAACTAATAAAGTTATTTGTACATTTCCTCATTCTTGTCACAGGAGAGACTGGAAGATTTTAGATTGTAGGTCACCTATGTTGTTAGTCTTTGTAACACCATCATTTCCTTTAACAGTAGACACAAGAATGTATATTGAATTAAATTGCTATATAATGATTTTCTTAGATTTAATTTGAAACCTAATTCTCATAAGGGAAATATTGGAAATCTCCCAGGATAATAAGTTTCTTAGGGTGGAAAAGTAATGATTGACAAAAGAATATTCATAAAATTCTGTCATGTATCTCAAGGGAGATTATCCCCTTTGATGGGTCAAATTTAACTCAAATAATTCCTTTTCTTCTGAAGTTTTCCCTGATACTTTATAGTCAGAATTAATCTATTTATCTCTTGACATGCTGAATGTTCCCATATCTGATTTCTCTACTACACTAGAAATCCTAGAGATCTTTTTATACCCATTGCTTGGCATAGATCTTTCTATTTAATGAGGTGCTAGGTCAATACTTATTAAGAGGAAAGGAAGAAGGAAGGGATGAAAGACAGAAGGGAGGTAAGTTGGAAAAAAGGTAAGAGAGAAACATTCAGTGATAGTCAGATATGTCTCTAGTTTGTCTGATCTCAAAGCGATGGCTTCTTTTTAGGTTGCAATATCTCTCATACAGGCCCAAGAGCCAGCTGCAGAGAATACCGAATTCTGCTGACAATTAAGGTTTTAAAAAATGAACTCAAGCACTCATAAAGACTATGAATCATTTCCTTTTTCCATGTAAATTATACAGCAATCAACATCAGTGGGATTAATAAAATATGTATAAAGATGTTACTTTAAAAATCAAAAGAAGCTGCTTCTCTCAAACCCCTCCATACACATATACTACTCAAAGAGTTTTAAAACTCAGACATTCCCTTGCTGGTGTGGCTTAGTGGATTGAGTGCCAAGCTGAGAACCAAACAGTCACCTGTTTGATTCCCGGTCAGGGCACATGCCTCAGTTGTGGTCTGGGTCCCCAGCTGGGGATACCCACAAGGCAAAAACACTTTGATGCTCCTCTCCCTCTCTTTCTCTCCCCATCTCTCTAAAAATAAATAAATAACATCTTAAAACAAAAAAACTCAGACAATTGTCTATAGGCACTAATACACCCTGGGAAAAAATGATGACTACTCACATATGCATTTGGTAAACTTCTATTTTTCTGTTATGCACCTATGTATTAATTTTTATGGCATACTTAAATAAAAATGTTCATTAAAATAAATAAACACATATATTATGAAATTTATAACATACACACATGAACAAAAAGAAAACTAAGACTACACAAAATAGTTCAACCCAGAAAACTGTTAAGATTCTGTGATAGTCACTAGACTGAAAGGCTGGCAATAGACAGAGAAATATGTGGAATTGTGATACATATGAATATGTATTTTTAATATTCTAATAATGTATTATGGTGGATTTGAAATTAAAGGTAGAATAAGAATAAAGGACCGCTTTGGCATCAGCAGCTGAGTTTATGGTGGTAATTTTCAGAGGAGAACAAATTTGTGTGTGTATCAAGGATTATTTTCTGTGTGTTGAGATAGGTATCTTATATTTGAAGTACTTATTATATACTAGAGTCTAGATGATGTCAATTAAGCAGTTGGGTATTTGAATTGATAGTAAAGGTAAAATAATCAGGTCTGATCATTTAATGCTTTGGTTTTAAAGTTGCTCAATTATGCAAATTTGTTTTCTTAAAAAATTAGTAGAAGGCTATCAAAAAATTAGTAGGAGGCTATCAGCATTATTTCCTTTTTATAGTATATAATGTTCATGTTAAAATCATCTCTATTTTGTAGTCCTATTAAAATTTTTAATGTTATTTTTTAAAGCCAATGCCCTCATTATGGCTTTTCTGAAAAATCTATTTATAAATTAAGAAAATAAAAACAAAACAGATGCATACTCAAAATAATCAAGTACAGTTGATGTGTTGAAAGACTTACTTTTTCTCTTTATTCCTAAAAGCCATTTTATGTTTATGGGATAGCTAGTCTTTAATATATATATATATTGTTTCATGTGAGAAAACAGGTTATCACATTAAATTGTACTGAGCCACTAAGTTGTTTCATATTAATTACATAGTTCTGTTAACTTAGTCTTCAAGGAATTATTTACCACTTATTATGGGCCAGATACTCAGCTAGATGTCATTGGGTATTAAAAAATAACTACTCTTAAATTATACTAGATAAATTATATCACTAGTTTACTAGAGCAAGCAAATGACATATGACAATTGACATTTTTTTTTCTAAAGAGATACATTCCATAGGAGAGTACATAAGTCTGAAGAGAAAAAGTAAATTTGAATAAATTACTCCTTGAAAATAATAGTGCAGTTACAGGCTTGGGTAGGGCATCAGATCCAAATATTAGTATACTGGTTGCATATCTTATGGTGGACTAAGCCTCATAAAACTATCAGAATTTATCATATTTCGAGTGACCATTATTGCAGATTATTGAGAAATTTGTACAAAAAGGATTTCCTCTTTTTGAGCTCATGACTGCTTCTAATCTTGGATTATTTGATGATGTCATAGCCCAGTGTCTGTGAAATTTGAACTGATTACTGAGGAAAACAGAATCCTTGGTGAGTGCATGCATAACAAACTGAAGAAATGGCCTGCTGATTACACTGAAGAAAACTTCTATTTACATGCAAATATCTTTGTAATCAGCAGTGATAGGAAAGGAAATGTAAGAGAGTCTAAAGCATTCTGATTTTCAAGTGATCCATCTTTTCCTAAACCCTTACCTCAGAAAATATTTCTTCATATCAACAACAAAGCCTATCTCATTTAAGTACATTTTAGGCATATTTTACTTTAAACAAAGCATATTAATGAGTCTTATTTCTTCTCATTTCTTTCTTGATGTAGTGTTTTCACTTAGGGTTATCATTAGCTGGAATTATTCTCTGGTCAATATTTTAGCCTTAATAAAATAGTTTTCTAGAAATGATAATTGAAGCCTTACTTTTGTTTTTTTACAGATGGATAATACTGAATGCTTTGGTTATTCTAAGGTTTAATTAAAATAAGGTACATTTTAGTACCTATATGAGTGCTTCATATGTCACGTAGATATTCAAAGTTGGGGGCTTTATTCATGCCATTTCACTAATTTGTTTGCTTGCTTGTTTGTTTTTCATAAGTCTGAGTTGAGGTTATATATAGTTCATGTGGTCCTACTTATGTCTCTAAAGAGAATATTTTTCATGAATATCATTTCACAGACAGTGAAGTACAGTGGGCAGTAAACTACAATATTACCATAATTCTAAGACTATAAAATTAGAGGTTCATAGACATTTAGAGGGAAGGCATTTTTTACTAGCCATGGTGTCCTAAGGGGAAAAAGGTGAAAAATAAATATGAATAATAAAATAGTGAAATATATGTATCTATCAACACTAGCTTTAAATGCAAACCAAAAGACATAGGCTATTTGAATGGCTAGAGAACAAGAACCTAACATATACAGTATTGTCTATAAAAGACTCAAGTCAGTTAAAAGACATAGATAAACTGAAAGTAAAGGAATGATAACAGATAATTTATGAAAACTAAAACAAGAACAATAACAAAAACTGTGGTAGCCATACTTATACAAGACAAAATAAAATTTAAAACAAAGCCCATAACAAGAAATAAAGAGGGACCCAGTAATTCTACTTCTGTGTATTTATCCAAAGTTATGAGGCATCACACATACTAAACTGGCTAAAATAAAAAAGATAGACAATAACAAGTTTTGGAGAGAATGTAGATAAACTGCAACCTTTACACATTGAGAGTGGAAATACAAAACAGTGCAGCTTCTGTGGAAAAATTTGGCAGGTCTTCAAAATGTTGTACTTGAACTTACCAGTGATCCAAGAATGCCACTCTTACATGTCTAAAAGAAATAAAAACATTGTGTCAAAACAAAATTTTGTATACTGAAGTTACAGTTGTTCATAATAACCAAAAAGTAGGAAAAATACTCCTCATACCAGTCAACTAATGTACAGATAAACACAATGTAGTATATCCACACATGGAATATTATATGGCAATGAAAAAATGAAGTACTTATACTTGTTGCAACATAGATGAGCCTCTAATATGCTACAATAAGTAAAAAAGCCAGTCATAACATATGTTACGATATGATTTCTATAAAATGCCCAGAACAGGCACATTGATAAGGAGAGAAAGAAAATTAGTGCATGCAAGTTACTATGGGGAGAAAAATGAAGAGGGACATGTAATGGGTTTAGGGCCTTTTGTTTTTTTGCATTCATGAAAATGTTTTGAAATTAATTTTTTGTGCTTATTGCATATTTTGATAATATATACTACAAAACATTGAATTATATACTTCTAATAAGTGAACTTGATAGTATGTAAATTTGTATCAATAAAGCTGTTAAAATAAGACATGTCATTTGTCTTCTTATTCTTATTTCTTAAAATAAGTATACAGTGGAATTTTTCAGAGGCTATATAACATGCAATAATACCATAGATTAGAGATTTTTGGAGTGTGTGAAGAATTTTTAATGCAAAACCTGACTATTTAGTCTTGGGCACTGACCTTTTTTCATTTGGATTCTCAAATTAAAAAATGGTCACAGCAAACACAATAGTCATCTAGTGTGAATGAATCAAAATTATATCTATCCTTTTTGGTTAGGTTGGCAAAAGATATAATAGATATTTTTGTGCGCTGCAGAATGTTAGTAATTAACTTATGTGAACCATTGACATGAAAAAGATTAGAAATCACTATCATAGAGTAATACAAAAACAGATATAAGATTATATAAGAATTCTGATGACTTTTATTAATTCATATATTATATAGATTTGCAAAATTATAAAATGATTTAAAAAATGTAAAATAATTATCTTGAAAAGTATATGCTTTGTAAAAATGTGTTGTTTTGTTAACATATAAGCTTTTATTATGTTTAAATTAATAAATATATATAGGTTTAAATATTCTGAATTATTTTTGCCATTATAATAAACATCTAAAAATATAACTTTTATAATAAAAAACTCTTTGGGGTCTTTGATTTTTTTAAAATATTTTATTTATTATTTTTTTAGAGAAGGGGGAAGGAAGAGAGGCAGAGAGGGAGAGAAACATCAGTGTATGGTTGCCTTTCACCTGCCTCCAGCTAAGGACCTGGCTGAAGACTTGGCTTGCAACCTGGTTAGGTGCCCTGGCTGGGAATTTAACCAGTGACCTTTGGGTTCACAGGCCAGCACCTTATTCACTGTGCCACCAGCCAGGGCTGATTATTTTTAAGAGTATAACAGGACTCTGAGAGGACAACATTTGGAACCGCTGAGCTAGGATAATGAGCAAAGAAATACATATATGGTTGAGATAGTGCAACTGTGTCAGTTATTTCAAATATTGTGACTGGAGGTTGAATATAAATTGTTTTGAAGAAAAAATTTCTTTTTTACCATATATTTTGATGCTTAAATGTTGTAATGAAATTTTTGATGGTTATAAAAAGATGAAAATATGGAAAATATTTTAGTTTAAATTTGTTTTGTTTTGACTTAGTAAATGATCATAAAGACAACTGAGGAGAGATTGCCATTTTGCAGACATCTTTGCTTCTGCCAAAGCTCCCCATGTAATAATTAATGGTAATGAAACACTTTGAAAATAAATATGATACAGTTGTCTTTTTTGATCAAAGGTAGCTGTGCTTACTTATAAGCATACCAAAGAGCATATTTGAAGGAAGGTAATTTCAGCTGAGAGATCTTTTCTAGGAAACTTTGAATACTAAATTCAGTCAGAAAAACATTCAACTAAATAAAAAATACTGAGGAATATATATGTGAGGGGGAAATACATAACAGATCAATGACATTTTTATGGTAATTTCTATCATTTGTCATTATAGAATTCTAGGCAAATTTTAATAAAACTGATGAAATTTCAGATCCAGGCTTAACTATACCACTTAAACATTATTTTTTTAAAAAAATTAAATATATTGGCTTTGAAAGAGAGAGGGAGAGAGAAAGGGAGAGACACTGTTTTGTTGTTCCCTGTATTTATGGATTAATTGGTTGATTCTTATGTGTGTTCTGATCACAGTGGAACTTGCAATTTTGTCAAGTATGGGAATGATGCCCTAAACAACTTAGCTACCCAGCAAAGGAGGCCACTTAAAAAGTCTTTTTTAAACTTTGCTTCACCATTTCCCAACCTGAAAAGTGATTAAAATAATGTAAGTCTCATAAAGAAGGTGGGAAAATTAAATAAACCCTGAAGTTTAATAAATATCACTTACTTTTTCCTATGATTCACTTTCCATTATGTAGACAAAGCAATCAAGACATCAAGAATTAGCAACCCACCTAAAACAATTCGAATACTCACAGGTGACAGCACAGGTACTAGCTCCAACTTTGTTTCAAACAATTGACCCTTGAACAACACAAGCTTGAACTGTGTGGGTCTACTGATATGCAGATTTTTTTGTTGTTAAATACAATCAGCCCTTCATATCCTAGGGTTTCACATTGGCAGTTTCAACCACTGATGTATCAAACTCTATTTTTGCATTCCTAACTATAGTTTCCCAGTGCAGAGTCCCAACTACTGACAGAAAGTACTGTTTTCAACCTGAGGTTGGTTGGACCTCCAAATGCCAGATGCCAAATGCCAAATGCCAAATGCCAAATGTGGAGAGAAAGCTATACATGGATTTTCAACTGCACTCAAGGGAGACTTGTTTTGCTCTTTGTTGGAGGAAGTCATAGGTTGTGGTCAACACTTGTCCTCCAAGCTGGACCCAGGTAATTAGAGGTTCCTAACCTTCTCCCTTTTCTTTGGAATGTGTTCTGCCTACCGTTTCTGTCTACCATTTCAAGAACCAGGCTGTTTCAAGGAGGTAGCCCTGAGAATGTAACATGTTCAGATTATCTGAACTTCATTTATAACAGAACACAGTTAAATTCTCTATATAAACTTAAGAATCTGGTGAGTGGGTTTAGAGATGTATTCACTTCATAGCTGGCCAAGAGAGTCTTCCAGTGTAAGTTTAATTAGTGGCTATTAATATTGTAGAAGTGTTGTTCTTAAAAAAATTTTTTTCTACATGCCCTATAAGCTAAAGATCTGGCTTTTTTGTTTGTTTCTTGAATTACTTCAAGGCAAAGAAAAAATGTTTTTAAAAGCAGCTTAATTGTGGCTGCTCTTTATAATTGAAATAATTTCTCAAATTGTGATCTGCAAAATACGAGGGTTCTCTGACACACTTTGAAGAGGTTTATGAGGTCAAAATTATTCTCATGGTAATACTATGATGTTAATTACATTTCTCTTTGGAATGGCATTTGCACTGATGGTGCAAAAGCAATAGGGGGTAAAAAATTCTGACTCTAGTGGAAATCAACATAATTGGATTAGTACTAAGGGTCCTATTTTTTTACTGCTACGTGCAATTATAAGAACAAGTGGTTTCACTTGCCTCAGTGTTTGAATATCTGCACATTTGAGTATATCCAAATAAACAAAGCATCAAGGAACAAAACTATGCAAGGGTACCAGACTCATTCAAATATAAAATGTAATAAAATAGACTATGGAAACTTTTAAAAAAATATTTTATTCATTATTTTTAGAGAGAAGGGCAGGGAGGGAAGAAGAAAGGGAGAGAAACATCAGTGGATGGTTGCCCTTCACCTGCCTCCAGCCACAGATCTGGCTGGGGACCTGGCTTGCAACCTGCTTATATACCCTGACTGGGGAATGGAACCAGTGACCTTTGGGTTCACAGGCTGGTGCCTATCCACTGAGCCACCAGCCAGGGCTGAAAACTTTTTGATATGATCTCACATTTCACATTGAACACACCTTTATGAAGTTGTTATATGTTGTGACATAAAACTAATTTTGCTGTAGAACAGAGGAAGACAATTCATCTTTATTGATACATAGTATACTTTTTATTCATGTTAAGAATAGATTGAATAACTATATAAACTTTGTATATAATTATTATCCATGCAAAAGACTATATATTATCATATCTAACACAAAATTATGTTATGGAGACATGATAAGCTTTATTTGATTTATAAGTTAATTACTTCATTTATTTATCACATAGTATATCTACTATCGTGAAAGCTATAGAAATAAATATTAATCATATGTAGTACCCTTTAATTGATTTGTTGACTAATGCTTTGTTTTGAGAGGGCATCTGATTACAAATGATTACGACAGCTTTAATATTCACATAGAATTTTGTGGAAGTTCTGTCATCCACTCACTTTTCAGGTCTTCAAGATTAATGACCTTCTAATAGCAAGTGAGGTGTGAAATGCAGATTTCTGGGCATGGTCCAAAAAGTAATCCTTTTTATGAGGATACTTACTTTATAAGGACTATTTTCTACTCATTTTGTCTAAGCAAAGAAAAGATCTACTTATAAGCAAATGCATTTGATTTTAGCTTATTGGGCACTTTAGTTATGCAGTTTATCTCTATCTTTTTAAAGTTTTAGATTGGCAGAAATAGGCATATATTAGGGTGGCTCTATGATTCTAAGTGTTACGGATCTTTAAACCAAGGATCAATATTACATTGGTAATGTATATTGTGGTTGGTGTAAATATGTTACAAACTGTCCAGGCCCTAATGTATAATGAACTATTTATTTTTGTTTATTTTTACTAGATACACTGCATGTTTACAATACTCAATTAATACATCTGGCTGACTTTAATTGCGTTAGCTTTGTTGAACCAGAGGTGGCATAACTTTCATGTGAGATAATTAGGTTTGCTCAATTTAAACAGACACATTAATGAAGCTCAGCAAGGCTCAATTAAATCCGTTTTCAAAGTAAAATTACTATGTGAAGCATTGTGGGTAATGTGATGCAAATTTTCATATTGGAAGAGAAACTAAAGTTTCTGCAGTAGTGCCTATTAGCACAAAGTGAACTTCTCCATTTGTAATATCAAGGCACAAAAAAAAAAAAAAAAAAAAAAAAAAAAAGGCAAGATGTTTGTGTTGTGATTTCTTACTGCCTATCAAAATGAACCAGGTGATGGCCTCATCAAATAGTTTTATTTTCACATTTAAAAATTTTTTTTTAAATATTTTATTTATTATTTCCAGAGAGAGAGAAAGGGAGAGAGGCAGAGAGGAAGAGATATCAATGTATAGTTGCCTTTCACCTGCCTCCAGTTATGGACCTGGCTGGAGACCTGGCCTGCAACCTGGTTATGTGCTCTGGCTGGGAATCAAACCAGGGAACTTTGGGTTCACAGGCCAGCACCAGTTTTTAAATTTTTTAAAGGTTATACTATAACCAGAGTATCTATTACTTCACAATTTAAATAATTTTTTCTTCCACCAGACACCAGCCACAGTCAAAGATTCATATTCTTTTATTGCCTCTATTTGCATTAAGGGTATTTATAAGTAAGCAAGGGGGACCACATATAACCTTACTGAAATACTTATGATGACTATTCTCAATGAATGGCAGCTTCAAGTTGTCTGTGTAAATGTTTATCTTTACACATCTTGGAGTTTATAGGAAATACTACTGCTTTTGAGTTAAATAAATCTGTTAATCTTACTAACACTGTCCACCATATGCTAACACTATTTGTAGTAGTAATATATTTTTATTTATTTCATAATTTCCATGATTACTTTAATAATAGGAAACTGGTTTTAAATATATCTTAAATTTTAATAAATTAAAATTTAACTTTAAAAATTTTCAGTTCAATGTGTGGTTTCAAATCCAGCACTCATTTATGATTAAAATCTCTCAGAAGAGTAGGATTAGAGGGAATAGACCTCAATGTAATAAAGGACATTGGTGACAAACTTAGCCAGCATCATACTCCATTGGGCAAAAACTACAAGTGTTACCCTTAGGATTAGTAACAAGACATCTTGGACGAAGATGTCCACTTTTTCTATTCTTATCAACATAGTACTGGAAGTGCTAGCCACAGCAATCAGACAAGGAAAAGAAACAAAAGGCATTCAAATTAGAAAGGAAGGAGTAAAACTGTCATTATTTGCAGATGACATGATACTGTGTATAGAGTACCTTAAAGATTCAACCAAGAAACTACTAGAACTGATAGATGAATTCAGCAAATTTGCTGAATACAAAAGTAATATTTCCAGAAACAAGTTTCATTTTATATGCAAATAGTGAACTAACAGAATGGGAAATTAAAAAACAATCCCATTCACAAATGCTTCAAAAATAAAACAGGCATAAATTTAACCAAGAACATAAAAGACTTGCACTTAGAAAATGATATGTCACTGAAGAGAGAAACTGAATAAGGTACAAATAAGTTAAAGCATATACTATGTTCATGGATAGGAAGAATACACATCATTAAATCATCCATACTACCCAAAGTAATCTATAGATTCGATGCAACTTCTATCAAGATACCAATGATATATTTCATAGAACTAGAACAACTATTCTAAAAATGTACATGGAACCACAAAAGATTCCAAATAGCAACAGCAAACTTGAAAAAGTTGGAGGAATCACACTGCCTAATATCAAACTATATTATAAGGCATTAATAATTACAGCATCGTGGTACTGGTTTAAAACAACACATAGATCAAATAAACAGAATAGAGAGCCCAGGAAAAAACTCACACCTTTATACTCAATTAATATGTGACAAAGGTGACAAAAACTATACAATGGCTAAAAATAATTTATTTTAAAAAATGGCATTGGACAGATATATGCAGAAAAATTAAACTAGACCACTTTCTTATGCCATATATGATAAATTCAATATGGATTTAAGACTTATGTGTTAGACTCAAAAACATAAAAATCCTAGAAGAAAACATAGGTAGTAAAATCTCAGACATTTCTTATAGCAATGTTTTTTTCTTATGTATCTCTCCAGGCAAAGGAAACAGAAGAAAAATAAATAAACAAACAGGACTGCATCCAACTAAAACATTTTGTACAGCAAAGAAAATCATCCACAAAATGAAAAGCCAACTTGCTGAATAGAAGAACAAATTTGTCAATATATCTTCAGGTAACTGTTATCAATAAATCAACAACAAGCACTGATGAGAATGGGTAAAAGGAACCCTTGTGCACTATAGGTGGGAATGCAGTTTGGTGCAGCCACTATGGAAAGCTGTATGAAATTACTTTAAAAAATTATAAGTAAAACTGCCTTATGACCCAGAAATCCCACTTCTTGGTATTTATCCAAAGAAACCTAAAACACTATATTAAAAGAATATATTTACCTCTATGTTCATTGCAACATTATTTAAAATCAAGGTTTGGAAGTAGCCCATTGGTACATAAGTAGATAAAATAATTATGGAACAGTTACACAGTGGAATACTATTTGGCCATAAAAAAAAAGAAGAAAATTTTACCCTTTGACAAAGTATGGATGGACCTGAAGAACATTATGCTAAGTGAAATAAGCCAGTCAGAGAAAGACAAATACCATATGACTTCACTCATACATGAATCAAAAGAACAAACTGAATTAACAAGCAAAATAAAGACAGACTCAGAGAGAGAGAGAGCAGGCTGACAGCTCTCATAGGGAAGAAGAGAAGGGACAAAGTAAAAGAAAAACTCATGGACATGGACAACATTGTGGTGATTGTGTTTGAGGAGATGAAGGTAGAAGAGGGTATGGGGGATAAATGGTAATGGAATAAATATACAACAAAAATGAATATTAAAAAATAAAATAATTAAAATTTTAATTGTCACTTTTAATGTATGAGCCACATATATTTCTATATAAAACATATTTAAATAATTATATAAGTAGGTATAAAACATTGACATGCAAGTGTTATTAAATTTTTTATATAGTATAGAAATATATTTTTCTGTGGGTAAATTACCAAATCTTCTCTGCCTTTAACCCATAACATAAAAAGTGTCCCCTTTATTTTAATCTTACAGAGGATTTGGAACATATTTGGTATTGTTTTCTCCTAGCCCACATTGAAATACATGCAATTTTTCTATGAAGAACCTTAAAAGAAAATAAAACCTTGAAAAATATTATTACAAAAGTAATATTATTTTGATGATTTACATGAAGTTGGAACATTGAATGAATTTGAAAATAATATTTGTTTCAAAGAAATAAAGATTTCAGAAGATTCTTATCAAGGCATATGATCTTATTTTTTATATTAAAGTCTAGGAAACTTATAAGGTCTGTCCAGAAGGTATCCAGCTATGTACTAATAAAAATACAAACATTTATTAAAGAAGATATGAAAAACATTGTACATAGAATGATGATGCCTCAGTCCCCTTCAAAGTAGGCACCTTGGTGACTTCCACAATTCTCCCAATGGCCATCATCTGTCCTGAGGTATTTTCCTGAATCTCATCAAAAGTTTGAAATCTCTTCCCTTTCAAAAGTGCTTTTAGTTTTGGGAAAAGCTAGAAGTTTCAGGGCACCAAATCTGGGCTGTAGTAGGGCTGAGTCACCTGGTGATTTGATGCTTTGTCAAAAAACTCTGCACAAGATGTGACGCATGAGTGAGCATGTTGAGGTGATGAAGCTGCCAATCACCACCTGCCCATAGCTTCAGCCTTCTGAATCATCCAACTAGATTCCATGGAGGAATGTTCGAGCTTAATGAAAAACTTGATGCAGGTCCATTGCTCTACCTGCTCATTCAGGTTGGATGCAACAGCCACATAAGTACACACTCACTCAAGGGTGTCTACCATTGTCACTGATTAGTACAGTGAAGTTGTCATTGTTCACACATGCATACTCCTTGGCTGCCAGGTTACACTGATGTTGCAAAAATTGTTTTCATTATATTAACCATGGCTTGACTTTTTTTGGACAGACATCATATGGGGGAGAACATCGCCAATACTGAAATCTTAACCAAGCTAGGGGTTAGGGAACTCAATCACACTCTAGCCTAATACAGCCTTCCTGTTTCAACTTACAGGGGAAAATTCAGTCAACAAGCGAGAGAGAGCCAAGTAAACAGACTGGGAATGCTTTAGAAAAGGAGAGCAATAGCAGGAAGGAGAGAGAGAAGAAAAAAAAAGGAAGGAAAGAAAGACTCCTTTAGAGGAGCCAGAAATACTCATAAAGGCTACACTCCTGAAACAGGCTCAATAAGAGACTGTTACAAGCATTGATCACAACTGCAAGATACAGACCCTGCCATGAGGCAGTACAAACAAAGTCCCAAAGTCAAGAAGGGAGCAGAATACAGACACTATAAGAATTTTAAGTCCTTGGTACCTATAACTACAACAAACATTGGACACATCCCAACTTTTGGACAGATTACTGTACATTCTCACATTAAAGATCTATTTCCCAGTTCCTATTACCCAATACAACATGTCTGGCTTTCAATAAAAATTTACAAAGTTTATCAAAAGGCAAGAAACAAAGCCTGAAGTGACAAAGCACTAAATGAATATCTGTTTAAAAATTGAATGCAATGGTGCAAGAAGAAAAACAAATATCCAAAGCCATGTTTAGATCATTTTTTTCTCATTTCAATTGTACTTCACAAAGAGTTCCTTTGTTCCTTCTTTGAATCAGAGGTTCTATTTCCTGATTTAACAAAAGTTAGCGAATAACACATAAAAAGTCATGGCACCTGCCTTTGCATTGACTACAGTCAAGTAAGAAGAGAGCTAATTGGGTGGCTGATAATGCTGCCTCTTAAGGTATATAAGAAGGCAGGCTCTGAAATGGGCGGGGGGAACCCTGAAAACCGAAACTAATTGTATCATCCCTGGTAGTGACCCTGCCAGGAGCAGGTAACAATACATAAAGGTAGACTCTCCTCCATATCCCAGCTTTTCAGTCTCCCTTGAATGCCCTCTGCTGATATAATCTACCAGAGATCCAGCTGGAAAAGGAGAAAAAGAACAATCCCAATTACCATCACAAAGAAAAGGGTTGGTTTAGAACTGTGAGACAATAGCTTCAAAGCCAGTGTCTCCTCCACCACCCTGCAATGACTATTTAGCTTTTTCACAGTCCCTTCTATTGTATTTGACTTTCAAAACAAAAATCAAAAATGATATTATTAACTAAGTCACAACCCTCATACAAACAAAGGCTCTGTCATTGCTTTCAAGTCCAAACACACATCATATCCATTTTAGGCTGAGATGTATGGCAGTCATTTCTAAATGACAATAACTGGTCTGTAAAAATAGTAACAGCCCACTTTTAGTAGCGTAAAGATGAAATTATAAAATTAAACAACAACAATCCTTAAATAAAATAATGAGAAAACAGCCCTGGCTTGGTGGTTTAGTGGATAGGTGCTGACCTGCAAACCCAAAGGTCACTGGTTCAATTCCCACCCAGGGCACATAACCAGGTTGCAAGCCAGGTCTCCAGTCAGGTCTGTAGCTGGAGGCAGGTGAAAGGCAGCCATACATTGATGTTTCTCTCCCTTTCTTCCTCCTTCTCTGCTCTTCTCTCTAAAAATAATAAAATCCTTTTAAAAAAATAATGAGAAAATAAGGGGAGGGGAGAGTGAGGAGGGATGGGAGAAAAATAAGGGGAAAAGGACAGGGAAGAAGATGAAAACAAAAAAGAAGACAGTAAATATATACAACTAAATGTTAAACAAGCAAGTACCATATGATCTCACTTATAAGAAGAATTTAATTAACAAACAAACTAACAAGCAAAATAGAGCCAGAGACATGGAAACACAGAACAGACTGATGGTGGCCAGAGGGCAGGGGAGAGGGGGATAATGGTGGAAAGAGAAGCAATTAGTTAAAGAGCATGTATGCATGACCTGTGCATATGGACAATGGTGTGGGGATTGACTGTGGGAGCAAGGGGAGGGGGAAGGTGAGGGAGCTGGGGGAAGGAGGACAAAAGGGGAAAAATTTAAACTCCTATCAACTAAAGTTTTTATTTCTGTACCAGGCCACAAAATCATAGTTTGTATTACTTTTTCTTCTTCTGTTAACTATTTGCGCTCAGTCAGAACTTCGGCTAGTCAGGGTTTTTGCCTCATGGAGTGATTTATACCTCCATGTTTTGAATACTCAGTGATTTTGAATTTTTATGCAACTTTAATCTTTTATATAGAAATAATAAGAGGTCCATGACAGAATACCCTACATTTTTAATTTTGTTTTTTCTTCTACCACAGATTGGTAGAAGATGGATTTCATTCATGAAAAAAAATTTTTATTTTTTTCGCTCTCTTCTTGTTCAGTAGTTACAAAGATAAGTCTGGTGATCACAAAAACATTTAAATGAATTAGTAACATGATATAGAAGGAATAAAATCAAGGTGAGAAACTTCCTCTTTTAATCAAACACATTTTTTCTACATTAATTAAAATGCTACTCCTTTACATAAACAAAGATCATTTAAAGGAAGATCATTTTGTACATTTTCTACCTCTGTTCCAATAAAATAAGCTCAAAGTGCTTACACAATCTTTTTATCTTTAGTTTTCTTCCTTTTAAACATGCTTTTCTGTGACAGGTCAACATTAGAGGTCATAGAACAGAATTCCCAAGAAATGAAAAAGTGAACTATATACAATTTCAGTGGCCTTTAAAGGCTTCTCAGAATTAAGGTCAATTCATAAATGCTGTGGGTACTTATTACTCACATCACCTGTCATTAAAACAAGCCCACAATTTTTCTTCTCTTTTTTGATACCCCAGAGATATTGCTGTCACTGCACTTTTTATTTTTTAATCCTCATCCTAGGACTTGACAGAAAAAGAGCGGGGAGGGATCGGTTGCCTCCTATATGCACCTTAACAGAAGACTGAAACTGCAACCTAGATACATGTCTTGACCAGGAAGGAATCTGCAACCTTTTGGTGTAAGAGACAATACTCCAGCCTAATGAGCCACTGGGCCAGGGAAGGTACCACTGCACTTTCTGTTCCCTTGCTCCTCACTGCATTATGACTTCGAGATCCAGAAAATGAATAATATACTCCTCTCAACCGTCAACAAAATTGCAAGACTACTATTGAGCCAGTATCACAGAAAAAATTTCCATCATGTGTTCTACTGGATGCTTCTTAACCATGCAACAATCATTCACCATAAACCTGAAAACTTGCACCCCCAAAAGAGTTGCCATGTAAACATGGGGGTAGGAGAAGGAAGTAAAGCACATTCAAGGGAAGAAATGAAATATACTCATGTGAGTGTGTGTGTGTGTGTATCTTCTAAATGCCTAATAAAGTGATATACAGATTCAATGAACAATTATGATAAAGATTGGGTTGACATGCTGTAGGGTAAAAGCATTAAGTTAATATTTTGTTAATAATCTATTTTCTTTATGTGTGGTGGGTAAGTGAGAAAAGAGAGATGAGCCATAAAATTATGTAATTCTATGAACTTCTGTCACATTCACACTTAACACACATATATTCAATTCCTTTAAAGTATGCCTGAGTGTCAGTTTTTTCCATATTTTTGCATATTTGAAACAAGTCATATAAAAAGAAGTTATGGAAAATGTGTGCCCTTTATCAATAGTTGAGTTTTCAAATTTATTTCATATATTTTGGCTTAGATTTATAAAAAAGAAAACATACAGGCATCCATGAACATTTTGATTTTTTAATGTAAATTGCTAATCATATTTGAAGTGAGAATTCACACATTTCTTATAAAGTCTTTAGACGATAACAACTTTGGGTTGAGTACCCTCAGTTAAATAAGAAAGTGTGAAAGCAGTTCAGAAAACATAACAGTTGCTTGCTTTTTATTCTTTATTAAGTACCTGACTAAAGATCTTCTCATAAGAAATGTATTCTAATTAGTGGAAGAGAAACAACATATTATTGATATATCAAGAGAACCACTTCCTTTGTTTTTCTCAACAAAGATGAAATTATGAATATACAAAAGGTCTGTTCCGAAAGTATCCACCCTGCAAACTTTAAATTATATTGACATTGGCTCGATACTTTCGGGACAGACCTTTGTATGTTCATGCTGTATCTACAGCACTATCAATTCCAATCCTACCCAGCCAGGTATGTTATTTCTTTTGTCTTTTTGTTATTTTTAAAGATTTTATTCATTATTTTCAGAGAGAAGGGCAGCGAGGGAGAAAGAAGGGAGAGAAACATCAATGTATGATTGCCTCTCACCTGCCTCCAGCTAATGACCTGGCTGGAGACCTGGCTGGCAACCTGGTTATGTGTCCTGACTGGGGAGTCAAACCAGCAACCTTTGAGTTCATAGGCCAGTGCCAATCCACTGAGCCACCAGCCAGGTATTTTCTTTAAACCCAGGTGTAAACATTGACCTATCTGCTTTTTTAAATCTCTCATAAAAATTCAATTAGATGACTTGTTTAAAAGAAATCCTTTAAATTTAGTTTGTTTATAACTTTGAACAATAATCATTGTTGCCTTTCAACAGACATTTCTGGATCTCTTTCTAGGCCCAAAGTAGAGGTATGCTTTCCTGCTTTCCTGTTTCCATATAATTTCGGGCAAATCTAGTGGAGCAAAAGTGATTTGTGTCACTCTGGGGAAGGGGCTTTAGAAACAAAGCATGAATACATGATACTCTCTCCTCTGTTCCTGGATGCAACCTCTTCTCTCCTGGGTCCTTTTTTAAGCATGGACAGCAGAACTTCCTGCCAACTTGTTTTGAGAACATATATAATCAGTAGGAAATAAATTTTAGTTGTATTTAGCCACAGAAATTTGGAGGCTATTTTTTTTCCAACCGAACACATGTAAAAATCCTAGTTTCTTATTATTTTTTTAAATGTTGACATAAAATGTGTAGTTGCCTTTTCTGTACCATGTACTCTAAGCTTTGGCTGTAGAATGGGTATAAGGAATAAAGTAGAAATGAAAGGACAGGAAATTAGAGTAGGATGGGAAAAGAGATATTGGGGACAATATAGTAGCATTTTATTTGAACAACTTCAGTAAAGTTAGTAAGAGTTTATGATCTACTGGATTTTAATGACTGCCATAATATTCAACCATCAACTCTAATCTCCTCTCATCCTATAATGCTTTCTTCTTACATGACTGTTGGCACTGTGGAAGGTTTTCAAACATGTTTTTAAAAATCCTGCCACTGCAATGACTATGAGAAATTAAATTCGGAAACACTTTACTTGGTAACATATTTCAGGCCTCCAAACCAAATTAAGTGTTTACAAGGCTGCTAGACATAGTATAGAATGCAATGTCTTCTCAGGAGGAACAGTTCATATTTATTTTGGATGTTTATACCAGTTTCCATTCTCCTGAAGGAAGAAAGGGAGAGAATTTGCTAGATTATAACAAATATTAAAGCAATGCCCAATGGGAGAATAAAAGTCAAGTTGAAAGAGACCTTTGCGGAAGCTGAATTCAGTATAGATTTGATGAACTTGAGGAGAAGGGACCTAGCAATAAAATAAGCATAGAATTATGAAGAATTTTACATATGGTAATTGCTTTAGCACAGCAGGACTCCACCAGCATCCTTCATCTCCTCCTCATTAGATTTCTGTTCCTCCAGCCTGCCCCTGCTAAAGGCCACGGCAGTGTCCTTGCTAAGCCTTTCCATCTCCCAAATTAAATCACTGCCACTGGTCCACAATGTGTCCAGGAAGTATATTTAGTTTCCAGTGCTTTCCCTTAAGAAATTGTTTTTCATTTTTCTAACTCACTGAGTAAATGTTAAGTTATTGATTGAAATAAATATTAAACGATGTTATTTTAAGCCGAAAGGCAGTAAACTACGAAGGTTAAAGAGCAGCCTCATTGAACTGTGTGAAAACTGTATTTAAATACCAGCCTTGCCCCTTTAAAAATCTACACTTTGCCCAGGGACTTAAACATTTTAAGTTTCAGTTAAATTATTTTTAGAATGTTATTAAAAATGATAATGATGTTGGTAATATTTGCCTCATTTTTATCAAGTAAATAATAATATTTTATTAGCAGTATGTCTCAAATACTGTATGTGAACATATTTATATTAAAAAAACAGTAGAACACACTAATATATAATGTATATAATATAAATATACTCATACACATTTTAAAAATTTATATGAATTTAAATTTAAAAAGCATTAACTGCATTTTCTTTGCAAAATTTAGAAACCACATATATAACCTCAACAATTTGTAAAATATGATGCTAGCAAAGTGGTAACTGCTTATTTATTATTATTATTATTATTATTATGCCAATCATTGGAATGCTCCTAGAGTTTTATGTTTTTAAATGAGTATGATTTAGCAGTACTAGAAATATAATCAACTTAGAGGGAATATATTCTTCTAGGCAAATTTAAACCTCACTTCTTCCCACTTTTTTCTCTAGTCAACTGTTCATTCTGTGTACTTCACTCAGGTTATTGTCCTCACTTAACACTACCTATGGCAGGTCCAATATAAGGTGACTCCCATGACCCTGCCTCCTGGCTTTCATGACCCCCTTTGAACCTCTAACCTTGAATGTGGGGGACCCATTACTTATTTTTAACCAACAGAATATGGCAAAGATGACAGAATGTGTGTGATTATGTGTATGTGATTGTGTGATTGATTACATTACATAAAAGCATAATGCCCACCCTTTCCTGGGGTCCCTTTCCTGGGTTAGCTTTAAGAGATATGTTAAGGTGTCCTACACTGTAAATAGCTGTGGCAGCTTCTAGGAGCTCCAGTCAGCAGCCATCCAGAAACTTCATGAAGACCTCAATCTTAAAACCACTAGGAACTGCATTCTATCAGGAACCTGAGAGGTCACCCTTTGTTGTTTCCATTAAAGCAGCAGATGAGACCGCTACCATGGCCAGGACCTGGATTACAGCCTGATGAATTCTTCAGCAGAAGGCCGAGCTAAGCATTCCCAAATATTCCTGATCCAGAGCAACATGTTAAATATGTTTTGTTTTATGCCATTATATTTGTGGTCATTGCTACTCAGCAACAATATGTAACTAATATATTGTCTTCCACTTACCTTACTGGTTGACTAATCTGAAAGACCCCACTTAAATGTCAACACATGAAAGTCTTGGTGATGTTCTATGCTAACCAAATAATTTTTTTCTTTTTCTTTTTAGGTCTAACATTTGAAACACATTATTCTGGCATTTATTGCATTGATTTGTAGTTGTTTTTTTGTGTTCGCATATTATATTATCTCAGACATAAAAGAGGGATGCTAGTATATATTTTGCTGAGTGTTTTAAGATGTGGCCATTTTTTGTTGCCAGGCAATCAGTAAGTGGCAGTGTATTTCTGTATCTTAATATGATTTCCTTGAGGATAGGAGATTCTGATATATTTATTTTTATATGCCTTTACCTAATATATGGCACATATTAGGTACTTAGAGTATATACTACTCTAATGACTATTAGATCTACTTGGTAAGCTCTAAAAAATTGTACTTAGACTTTCTCCTAAAGATTTTCACAATTTACCTAGCCATGCATCTCTTAATCATGAATCTGTAGGAAATATGGATTTTTAAAAATGGGAATAGGGAATGGGTTGCAGAGTACATTACAAACTTCATATCTTTGACTATTCCATAAGTATATTCAGTAATATTTATATTAACTTGAACAAAACCATGTATGAACTTATGCAGCATGCAAAGAAACTTCCCCTATATTGCTTTCACATGAATGAAGAATTAAATAGACAATCATCTTTTGTTTTTGTTTATGTATTTATTTTTTGCAAGTTTGAACTTGAAGAAAGTATATCAAATAAAGAAAACAGGTCTCTGGTTGCTGTGGCTCAGTGGATTGGGGCTGGCCCAACGGTCATTGGTTCGATTCCCAGCCAGGGCACGAAACCAGGTTGCAAGCCAGGTCTCCAGCCAGGTCTATAGCTGGAGGCAGGTGAAAGGCAACCATACACTGATGTTTCTCTCCCTTTCTTCTTCCCTCCCTGCCCTTCTCTCTAAAAATAACAAATAAAAAATATTTTTAAAAATTTAAAAAACTCATGCACTGTTGGTGGGAATGTAGGCTGGTGCAGCCACTGTGGAAAACAGTATGGGGTTTCCTTAAAAAACTAAAAATAGAACTGCCTTTTGATCCAGCAATTCCACTACTTGGACTATACCCAAAGAATTCTGAAACACCAATTCATAAGAACCTATGCACACCTATGTTCATAGCAGCACTATTTACAATAGCCAAGTGCTGGAAACAGCCTAAGTGCCCATCAGTGGATGATTGGATCAAAAAGCTTTGGTACATTTACACAATGGAATACTATACAGCAGAAAGAAAGAAGGAACTCCTACCCTTTGCAACAACATGAATGGAACTGGAGAGTATTATGCTTAGTGAAATAAGCCAGTCAGTGAAGGACAAATACCATATGATCTCACCCATCACAGGACAATAACGAGCAAAACTAATAACAAGCAAAACAGAACCAAATATATGAATACAGTGAATAGGCCTTCAGTGGTTAGGGGGAAAGGGGTTGCGGGGAGGGGGAGGCAGAGGCAAGGAAGAGGAGCAGTTTAGACAAGAACCTAGTATAAAGGAACCATGGACATGGACAACAGGTGGGATTGATTTGGGGGGAAATGGGTGGGAGGGGAGGGAGACAGAGGGGAGCAAAAGGGGGATGGATGTAATACAACAATAAAATTTAAAAGAAAAGAGAAAAAAAATAAAAAAGAAGAAAACCAAAACATTTAAAAGTAGCATGCTATCCTGCCTCTATAACTTTTTTTCTTGGCTTTATTTCACTGACTGAATTCCTTAATAGCTAAATATAAATAAAATTAGGAAACTAAACAGCATTAAATAGCAAGTATGGCAAAGCATCAACTATATAAAAAAGTTGAAGATGTTCCAACTACAATCGAATGACTACAGTAACATAAAATAAAATTCAGTGTCATAGCCACCATTATTAAATATGTCATTGGTAAATCTGTCTTAGTATCATAAAAATATATGGTAATGGTAAAAATCCTGTTTCCAGTACCCGGAAACATTACCATCTTTAACAGCCAAGCCTTTGACTGTGATAAATGCAGGGACAACACCATATTTCAACAGGTTGCTTGAGATAGTATTCCTTGAGATGAAGTAGTTTATCTCTATTGCTGTTTTTCTTATTGTTGACTCATTTTCAAAATGAGCTCAAGTATTCATAGCCATTTTTTATCAGCCTCTATTTTTCCCTTCAATGCAACCGTCAAATCGATTATGTGTACTGCCATTTCAATTTTATTAGGTTCATTTTGTAGGACTCTGAATTTTTAGTTCAAATTCTTTTATTGAAATCAGCAGCATTATCATTTTGTTTCATTCAAGAATAGAAAGGCCATCATTTTACAGAGTTGGCAGCTTTTCTGCTTCAGAGATTCTGTAATTTAGTTGGCTACTCTAACAGGGTTATACTTCATGTATGCTGAATATACCCTTTATGCTTGTGTTACTGCTTTGAGAACTCACAGACAAAATAAAGTAGTTTATTGTGTAAAATATGGCAATTGCATTGACCATTAACCTCAATAACTTTCAAAGGCTATAGAGAAGCTTATAAAACACTTTGTAGTCATGTTTAAAGTGGTACATGTTTGTTCGAGCTGAAGTACTGATATATAAAGGAAAGTATTATAGTCTCTCTTAGAGTGAGCAGACCTACCGTTTCAAAATCAAGTGTATTTTGTACATGTATGTAGAAAAGAGAAAAGTTTGCCTAGGGCGGCCTAAGTGATTTTGGCTTATATATTCTAGTGTAAGTGTATGTGAATTATATTTATATAACCCGATGTTGATCAAATTTTAGTTTTAATAAGATGAAAATAAATTATATACAAATAGTAAGTTGCCTCTGTTAAGTTTTAATGCAACTATATTAAAAATGCATAGATACATGTATATTTTATGCAACTGGTAAATCAGATAATTATAACCAAATAAATATATTATTTATACTTGTTTAGCATAAAATAAGAAACCATTTAAACTGTAATTTTCTTTAGACTACTAATTTCCATTTAATTTCTGCTTTGCAAGCAAAGGCACATATTATGTTCCAATTGCTTTACAAGAAAAATAATTAAAATTTTATATATTTTAAATTACATTATTTTCTGAATATAGTACTTGTGCATGTTAACTTAGTATTTACTCTTAGAGCTATGTTAAAATAGCTTCAAAGCAAAACTTAAATATATTAAATATTAATTAATAAAATAAAACCATTATCAAAAGTAAATATAGTTAGAAATAAGTAGTTTGGGAGGCAGGTGAAAGGCAACCATACATTGATGTCTCTCTTCCTCTCTGCCTCTCTCCCTTTCCCTCTCTCTAAAAATAATAAGTATTTTTTAAAGTAATTTGCAAATGGAGAATGTTAACTAAAAGAAAATGAGAAACCACATACTTAACGAATGTTCCTTATAGAACATCACTATATATATATATATATATAAATATAAATATATAAATATATAAATAATATATATATAAATATATATATATATATATTTAAATTTATAGATCAAGTTATACTCAAAGAAGTTTATTTAGAAGACATAAAATAATTTATATAATGGAAATTTTATACTACTCTTTACAATAAAAAATTAAATTTGACAGTAAGCAATAAAGGTACAGAAGGCAACATAGATAAGTAAATATCTTTCTTTCCTAATGTATAGTTCTCAAATCTCAGCCACCTCAAACATCTGAATAAAATGTAACATTTTAGCCAAGAGGGAGCAAGAAACCAAATGAAAGAGTAATGTTATAACTGCCTTTAGGACATTTTAAATAAGCGCCTTGGTTTTTAAAAGTTGCTTTGTGAATAAAGGATAAGACTTTGCAACAAAACAAAACAAAACAAAACAAAAAGGTTTCAAGTTGGAATTTGAAGTTTGGCCTAAAATTAATTTGCTCAAAGCTTTCTATCATAGATTAATGTGTGAATACTAAGATCGAATCATCAAGAAAGAAATAACACGAAAAAAAATTTTTTGTCTGTTCCAGCCTTATCCTTCCATAGATAAAAGGAATGTTCATATAAGATATAACCTTCCTTTAAGTGGCTTTGAAGATTTAATGTATACTATTGCCATTGTAGAGGGAAATCCCATGCAAAAGAAATACTTCAACGTATATTATCCTTTGAAAAGGAAACTCCATAATGACAAGATTTTTGGATATTGAGAAATACTTAAAGTGTTGGAAGAGAGAAATCACCAACAAACAACTTTTATGCAGCAATATTATCCTTCAAGAGTGAAGGAGAAAAAAGCTCTGTAAGATAAACAAACACAGAAAATTCAGCATAAGTAAACCTATTATGCAAGAAATGTCAAGCTAAATTTTTCAAGGAGAACAAAAACTATACAGGTAGGATACTAGGCTTTACATAAAGAATGGAAGAGCTTCAGGGACAAAATATATCAATGTAAACTGAAGTATTTTATTTTTACTATTCTTAATTATTTCAAATATTATTTAATCTAAGAATAGTAATGATATATTCTAGCATTATAGTCAATGTAAGTAAAATGAACAAAAGTAATATTATAAAGGATTAATGGGAAAAGTTAGGCAAAGTCTATTATAAGTTAACTGCTTGGCTCATGAAGTTGAATAATGTCTTTGAACATGAGCATAGATTAGTTTAAAATGTGTATTTTAAGGCCCTGGCTGGTGGCACAGTGGATAAGTTTCTGGCCTGTGAACCTAAAGGTTGCTGGTTCGATTCCCCAGCCAGGGCACATAACCAGGTTGCAAGCCAGGTCTCCAGCTAGGTCCTTAGCTGGAGGCAGGTGAAAGGCAACTATACATTGATGTCTCTCCCCCTCTCTGCCTCTCTCCCTTCCCCTCTCTCTGAAAATAATAAATAAAATCTTAAATAATAAAAATAAAAATTTGTATTGTAAATTCCAGGGTACCAATTACGTTTTTTAAAAATCATAAAAAAGAAGAAAAACCATTGGCAAAAACAAATAATCTGTATGGAAAGCAGTTATAAATGTTGTAATTATTAATCTATACATAATAATTATCACTTTAATGTTTTAAATATAATAATTAAAATACATATTTCATAGATTAAAATAAATAATTTTGTATCATTTAGAGGTATCTCATGGGATAAATAAAAGATGAGAAAGATATACCATTATAACATTAATTATAAAAATGTTGTTATAACCATATTAATTTTAGAAAAATCAGACTTTAAAAATAGGAACATAATTATGGTTAAGTGGATATTACCTAGTGATAAGATGTCAATTCTACAAAGGACGTGAAATTCTAAATATATACTTAAGAACAGAATGTAAGCATATGGGATTAAAAATTATAGAACTGCAAGAAGAAATAGGCAAATCCACTGTTACAATTGAGGGCTTCAACATACCTCTATCAGAACTGACAGCTTTACCAGAGAGAAAATTAGTAAGAATATAGTTGAACTGAATAAATCTATTAACCATCTTCATAATTGACATTTATAGAAAATTCCATTCAACAACAATAGAAAGCACATTCTTCTCAGTTCAATGAAACATTCACCCAAGCAGACCATATTCTAGGCCATAAAACATGCCTTATCAAAGCAATAAGAATAGAAATAATATGAAGAATATATTCTTAGACTATAATGGGATTAAAGTATAAAAGAATAAACACAAATAGCTGGATAATCTAATTTTGGAGATAAACAACACACTCCTAAATAACACACAAATATAAATATGAAGGGAAATTAATAAATACTTTTTACCATGTAAAAGTGAGAATATAAATTATCAAAATTTAAGAAATTTAGAGAAAGCCAAGTTTGGAGGGAAAGAAAGACCATTAGAAAAAATTACATATGTATGTGTGTGTGTGTGTGTGTGTGTATAAAATATATACATATATTATAAAATATATATGCAATCTATCTAGGAAGTTATAGAAAGGAAAAAAGGTGAAGAAAATGTTGGAAACTTGGTGCCTTAATCAATAAAATTAAAAATAGGAAAACATAGAGAAAAAATAAAATAAAATAAAGTTATTTGAAAAATTGATAAAACTGTAAGGAGAAAATCTAAGGAAATAAGAGAAAATATGAGTAAACATTCAAAATTACTGATATATCTCCACTACTAATGCTTTGGATATTCATAGAATATGTAAAGAAATATTATAAACAATTAGATGCCCATAACTGAAAAATTTAAACTAAATGGACCATTTTCTTGATACACACTATCAAAACTTCATACAAGGAGAAACAGATAATCCAGTTAGGCCTATATCTATTAAAGTAATTTACTAAATATTAGTCAATTAAAAAATAAAGGCTCATCTAGTTTTGCTAGTAAATTATACTAAATATCTAAGAAAACACAATTTTTGAATTCTCCACAACTGCTTACAGATAATCATATTGTAGGAAACACTTCCTAATCATTCTATAAGAACAACATACAATAGTGCCAAAACCAGACCACTAACTCATAAACATCAAGGCAAAATTCTCAACAATTAATAGAAATGAAAATCCAAATATATAAAAAAATTATATACCATGAACAAGTGGGATATTTTTCAGTTATGCCAAACTGGTTCAACATTTAAAAACCAATGTAACTTGTCATATCAGCAAGCTACAGAAGAAAAATCACATGCTCATATAATTGATACATAAAAAGCATCTGGTAAAAGCCAACACACATGCATGACAAAAACTGACAACCAACTGTTAGGTGAGATTTCCTACTTACCTTAACCTTACCTTAACCTTACCTTAACCTCCACCTATCATCAGTATACGGCAAACACGTTTCTTCCAATCGCTCCTATTGGACATCTTACTGGGAGTCTTACATAGTTCTATGAGACAAAAAGTGGAAATAAAATAAATAAAGATTTTAGTATTATTTTTCTACTATTTTGATACTACTTAAGTAGTTTTAAAACTCACCTTCTATACTTGGCTGGTGTAGCTCAGTGGATTGAGGGCTGGACTGAGAATCAATGGGTAGGCAGTACATGAGCCAGGTCCCTAGTTGGTAGCCCGTGAGAGGCAACCACACAGTGATGTTTCTCTCCCTCTCTCTCTTTTCCTCTCTCTCTAAAACAATAAAGAAATAAAATCTTTAAAAACAGCAACAGCAAAAAACAATTCAACTCCTACAGTAGTAAAATTTTATCCAAAATGGTCTGTCAAAGTTGAAACCCATATGTAAACACCAAATATTTTATTTACTGGTAATTAAAATATTATAACTACAGCCCCGGCTGGTGGCCTAGTGGATAGGTTCTGGCCTGCAAACCCAAGTGTTGCATGTTCCATTCCCCAGTCAGGGCACATAACCAGGTTGCAAGCCAGGTCCTTATCTAGAGACAGGTGAAAGGCAACCATACATTGATGTTTCTCTCCCTTTCTTCCTCCCTCCCTGCCCTTCTTCCTAAAAATAACTTTTTAAAAACTTTTTAAAAATTATACCTTCAGATGTCCAAATGTTCAAAGTAATTTAAAAACTAGTTTGTTAAAAAATCAATGTTTTCCCCATTTAAACATAAAATCTTCTTGATTTTGAGTAAAATTTAGTCATTATTTTAAGTAAATCTATTTATAACCTCATAAATTTCTCTCATGGATTAATTTTCAACCTGTTTCTCAGTAGACATATTAATAAATATTGCAATTAATATAAGAAAGTTTTAGTAGGTATTCAGGTTTGTAAAAAAAATGTGAATTGTATGAGGAAAGGAAGATGCTCATCAGACTATCGTATTTAAAATGAAAGACATGGAGCTTCCATAGGAAGAAATCCATGATTCAAATCGATCCATGTATTTCACTGCCAATTTAAAACATTATTTTAATATATTTTTAACATATAGCATAAATTTTCATAATTATTGCTTTGTATCTTATTATGTTAGTGTAAATTGTTATATACGTCTATATTATACTTTCCCCACTTAAACTAACCTTTCAAATAATTATTTAGAGTTAAGATAAATTTCTTTAATACTCATACTAAATTTTAAGCCAATATAAATTAAGTATAATAAAAATCACTGTTTTAATCTATTTTTTGAGTAGCAACTCAGTTATAAAAAGTCCTTTTTATATAATTATATACATAACAAATTTGCTTTATAGCATTAGTATGGTCTTGAGGGATGTTGAATGTCAACTACATGTTGACATTTCTACAACTGCTGAGTCAAAAAATATTAAATAAAAATTAATTCTGTGACAAGTTCTTAGACAATGTTCATTTCTTACATAATATAAATCTCATAAATTGACCCACTTTTGATAACTGGATTTTAAATAATGTAAGGTGCAATCTAGTTTGTATTCATCTAACAGAGAAAATAGTCTCCATCACAATTTTAAAAAGTATGCTTTCAGATTAACACAATTTAGAATGGTATATTTTTAAATATATGCCAATCCCATAGGTATTGAATATTTGGGTTCAAATAAAATAAGATTGCACAATTATTTGAAAGCTGTAAAACACAAATATGAGGCAATTTTTTTCTTAAATGCTTCAAAGGTTTTCATTTACTTTTACACAGTAGATTTCCATTTATATTGTCTACCATACAAATATAAACAAACTCTTTAAGTGTCTTGAAACTATTACTTTCTACCTCAGAGTCAGAATGTATTTTCTCCATTTTTCACTTGACCAATGTCTACCTATTTTACTAATTGACACATAGTAAAGCACAGTAAAGAACTAATAAATGAATTATAGTATGTTTTAAAAATAGAAGGGAGCTGAGCTGAATTATAACTGAAATTATTGCAAAAAAATGAAGACAAAAACCTGTTTTTTCCTCTGTTCTAGTTTGTCAAGTATAAACAGTCTTAAAAGTTCTTTGTCTGTTGTCTATGGAGATTTTGTGAATCCTCATTAAAAATTTCCTTGAGTATTGCAAAATTAAAAATGAAATCCAGAAGATTGCACTTCCTTGTTCCAAAAATTGACCATAGTGATCAAACTTTTAAAATGAAAACATCGCACATTATCCTTGTGCATGTTGAGATATTATCATTGTGGTCAGTGATGGCTCAACAAATTTAATATCTTAGTTTGCCATTCTTAACATATTCAAAAGACAATCTAAAGAAAGTGTTAAATTAAGAAAAGAACTGTGATTACAAGAAAAATGACAGAGGGGAAATATCTGTACATAAAACAAATAGATAAATGTTTTACAATATAATAAAAAAATATGTTCATAATGTTTATGTTATTGTATAATATTTATGACTGTGCATAACATTAAAATAAAATAGTGACATGAGTTATATATTTTAGAAATTACTTATCAAAACATTTAAATAACAAAATACAATAAAATATCTATTTAAAAATGCCCCCTACTTGTGATAAAATTGTTCTGTATCTATTATAACTGTTCCAGTTTTTCCAGTTTTCCCCTCTCTACCCCACTTCCATTCAGCAATGACCACTTAGTTCATATCCATGGGTCATGAATATAAGTTCTTTGGCTTCTGCATTTCCTAAACTATTCTTAACATCCCTCTGTTTATTTTATACCTAGTAGTTATACTTCTTAAATCCCATACTGTTTCCCCTTTTCCCCCCTTTTCTCCTCCCCTCTGATAATCCTCCAAATAATCTCCATACTATGATTATGTTACTGTTCTAGTTGTTTGCTTAGTTTGTTTTTGTACTTTAAATTTTGTTGTTGATTGTTGTGATGTTGTTGTCATTTTGATGTTCATAGTTTTGATCTTTTTCTTAAATAAGTCCCTTTAACATTTCATATAAAAAGGGCTTGGTGATGATGAAGTCTTTAGCTTTATCATTCTAAATGATAGCTCTGCTGGTTAGAGTAATCTAGGTTGTAGAATCTATATATTCTCTTGTTAATTAAACTTAAAAACAGACAAACAAACAAACAAACAAAAAAAAAAAACAAAAGTCATGGCGACCACCTAAAAAGAACAAGTTTGGATGTGTTTTTACAATCTAACATTAGGTGTCACATATTGCTATACATAGTAAGGCTCAAATTTCACTCATGGTAGATTTATAGAAACCATGCTCATCAAAATGAGAAGACCTTAGTAGTCTTTCTCTTATTTTATTATCAGTTTTTATTATCATTATTACATTTTATGAATACTTCCCTAAAGGTCTTTGCTCTATCTCTAAATAGCAGCAGAATAATTTTGCTATCTTATATGCTATTCAGAATATTAATAAGCACAAACCTCATTTATTAAGGAGAAGGATCTGGAAGTGTTTCACAATGGCTGGTCTTCTCTTCCAATGCCCAGGGCCACAAGAAGGGTGATTCCTGACCCTTGACCATAATAACCTAGCAGAGGGAAGAAGAATGCAATTGTGGTGTTGCACTATGGCATTTGCCCCAAGATTTTCTCAGCTGCAGAGTAGTCTGTACTCAGCCTCCAAGAATGAGTCACAATTACTCATTATTTCCTACCATTCCTCCTAGTTTAGGGTGTCCATTAGCATCTATTCCAGGTTCATCAAATCTTGGGTTTTATACCTCTGGAACTACCAGATTTCATGGTGGCTATTTACCCTGAGACTTCAGCTCTATGATAGATTCCCCCACTGAAAAAAAAAAAAAAGGTATTGATTTTTGTTGTTGTTGTTTGTTTATTTGTCTAGGTTTTTCTTGTTATAGAGCAAGGGGGCAGTAATGTCCAAATTCTTTACATATCATAGCTGAAGTGATGACCCTCCTTTTTAAAGGAGGAATTACACTTTTACAAAGAATTGAGTATTCAATTTGAGAATAAAAATAACTTGCTTTTTATAAACTACTAAATGTCATAAAATGCATGCTTTATCTTAAAATTTTTTATCAGTTGGCCATTTTCTTGTTTTTCCCTCACCGAGTAGATAACTACTCTTCTTCTTAACATGAAAGATGACTGTTTTTATTAACCTTTTTAGTGAATAATTTTTTTAGTTAGTTGGCCCTTGCTATCCACAGGACATTGTTTTCAGGACTCCCCATGGATATCAAAATATGCAGATGATAACGTCTGTTATTTAAAATGACATTGTATTTGCATATAACCTATGCACATCCTGCCATGTACTTTAAAACATCTCTAGATTACTTGCAATACCTAATACCATGTAAATGCTATGTAAATAGTTGTTATACAGTATTGCTTAGGGAATGACAAGAAAAAACTATCTATTCATGTTCAGGACAAACACACCATCATTAGCCTAAACTACATAGTACACATCAGCAATAACATAACTTTTTAAAAAGATATTTTTGATCCACAACTGAAGTGTATAAGGAACCTTGGATATAGAAAGCCAACTGTGTGGAATTTTGTCTTTAAACATCCACTAGAAAGCCCTGGCTGGTAGCACAGTGGATAAGGTGCTGGCCTGCAAACCCAAAGGTCGCAGGTTCGATTTCCCAGCCAGGGCACATAACAAGGTTGCAAACCAGGTCTCCAGTCAGGTCTGTGGCTGGAGGCAGGTGAAAAGCAACCATACATTGATGTCTCTCGCCCCCTCTGCCTATCTCTCTTCCCCTCTTTGTAAAAATAATGAAATAAAACCTTAAAAAAAAAAAAGTTTACCTTTGATAAATAAATAAATATCCACTAGAAGCCCTGACTGGTACCACAGTGGACAAGGTGCCAGCCTGCGAACTCAAAAGTCTCTGGTTTGATTCCCAGCCAGGGCACATAACCAGGTTGCAAGCCAGGTCTCCAGCCAGGTCTGTAGCTGGAGACAGGTGAAAGGCAACCATACATTGATTGATGTTTCTCTCCCTCTCTGCCTCTCTCCCTACCCATCTCTCTAAAAATAATAAATAAAACCTAAAAAAACAATTAATTTTTAAAAATAAAATATTTAAATATCCACAAGAAACTGTGATAATTGTTTGTTCACTTTTTAAAATTTAATCTTTATTGTATTTTTTTCTATTATCATTTAGTCCTCATATATATCCATCCCCCCAACAATCAACACACTGTTGTTCATGTTCATGAGTCCTTTTTCCTTTTTGCTCAATCTTTTATTAAAGCCTTTGTTTAAACTACTAGAAACAATACTTTGGAATTATAAAAATTAATAAGCCTTTTCATCTAACTCCTCCCAATGTAACTTCCCCAATCTGGAGTTTTAGGTGTTCTTAGGATTTTTCTGACTGAAAGTTATTTCTTTCATACGGTACATGTCTGCTATTTCCTTCTGTTATACCTGAGGGGATGATTGATCCAAATCAACTTCTCAGCATTTCTTTTTTTTCTATTTTTTTTTTGGTCAGCAAGATGCTTGCTCTTTTCTTAGAGCTCTAAAAATATTTCTCAGTTTTACAGAAATATAGATTTGTGCTGCATGCAGTCAATTTGAATGTAAAGTTGTGAATTATAATAATAAATCCAATGAGAGTTAAATAGTGTTCATTTCCATGTGTACCTTGGACAAACCACCTTTCTGAACCTCTAATGTCAAACAGTGTCTGGCTTGGAAGTTTTCTGTGGCTATTTAATATACATATGTGGAGAACCAGATCTTTGCCACCTACCATTCTAGGTACTGTGAATGCTGTGATGAAGACAAAGGTAAGGTTTTTGTACTCATGGGTAGGATTTCAAGGGGTAGGATGTTAGCAATAAATAAGATAAAAGAACTAAAGGCACAAAAGATTAGGTGGTGATGAGCATTCTTGAAAAGGGTTAAAGTAAGGTGATTTGATAGAGTTGTTGATACTACTTTAGACCATGAAAGGCCTGATGTCTAAATGACCAGGAGTCAGACTATTAAAGAAAGAGGAAATATCTAGTAAGTTCCTAAGGTGGGAATGAAATTGACATAATTAAGCTTCCCCTGCCCCCCACCGCCTTCCCTGGAGAAAATAGTTTTGCAAAAGGGTAGTGAGCTTGAAAGAAAGGTAAATTATGATATAGGGAAGGCTGATTAAATAAGAATCTGTAAAATAGGTAGAGAGTTTGTATTTTAAGTATTATTGAAAGCCATTACCACATTTTTCTTTCAATTTCATGATATGGAGCTGCTTCTTTTCTTCTTTAAAATACACCTGTTAAAATATACTTACATGATAAAATTACAAATCTACATTATACCTGTGAAATTATTTCTAATATAAAAATACCTGTAAGTCTATTATCTCATTTTCAGGTAAAATATTTAGTAATAGATTAGAAAGCACTTTATAATATGTGTAAAGATTTGTATACCTATATAATCATGTAGAAATCATGTTATTTTAGTCATGCATGAGAAAGGTGTAGCTCATGATTTTTCAATGGTGTATCATAAATTATTGAATTAAGTAGAGTCAGAGATAAGATGGGAGCCTACATATTCAGAAACTAAGTTCTCAGCTGTTTATAGAACTATGTATTTTATCTCTGTATAATATGAATCATCATATGTATATAAATATATTTTTCTGTAAAAAGTTAGTGTTTCTTTCAACTTTTCCCCATTTTTTTATGGATTGACTCAACTCTTAAAATTGTTTGCTTTGCAGACATTTTTCTTTATTATTGATTTTGTTATAAAACAGATCTATGATTTTTTTTTTTTTTCCTTCTGGGTTTTCTTGTTTCCTGCAAGAGTCATTTTACAGAACAGTGCTATCAGAGCTTTATGTTTCATATCTTTTTACAAGAAGAGATGTTTCTCTTTTCAGGAAAATTATTTATTTCAGAATTTTATTTTTTGGCAGTCCCTGATAACTAATAGAAATTTAAAGCCTTAAAGTATAATTTTCCTTTATAATTTTTCTTTCATAAAGTAGAACACATAATTTTACTAGACTTACATTCATTTCTTATTCTTTAAGAAAACTTCATACCAGTTAATTGCCTTAATTTATTAAATATGTATGATTCCTTGCTAGGTGTCAGACACTTGCTAGGTACTGAGAAACACACACACACACACACACACACACACACACACACACAAAACAGAACACGACTGATCCTTCAAGAAATGGATTTAACTACACTTAAAAAGAGTTTCAAACTCTTCTTTGTGAATTGTACCCTGGAGCAGAGCCACGGCTATGGCACGATAACCTGAACTTCGCTTCAAACACTAAAGAGAGCAATATTTTAAAATGAAAAACAAGATTTGATGGAAAAATGGTAAGCCTCCTACCATTGAGTCTCTAGCTGCCATTGCAAGTTGTCCCCAGGTGCTGGTCAACCCACTTGGTAGCCACCGTGGCTGAATTGGTAGAGTAAAGGAGGAAGCCAACAGAGGCCACTTAGTGTGAGTGAGCTTGAAGGGGGCCCCTCTTCTCTTCTTCATTATGTTTCAGGCTTGATAATCAATACCCCTATTTCTTTATGGTTATAACAAGACAAATATTCTCATTTTCCACTGCATTAGAAAATCATGTCCTCTATTGAACGATTCTAAATCACATATCTTCCCCAAGTGGCAAACAATGTATATACTAAAAGGTACTCAGATAGTGTTGCCAAATAATTGCCAAGATAAACACCAAACAAGGACAAAACTTTGTTTTGCAACATGAAGTCTAATCTTTTGCTATACCATTTTGACTACAGAAAAAAAATTCCCTTATATTATCAAGCCTCCAGACACAAGTATGTATCACCATGATAATACTCTGGAAGTAGGAGGTGTTTTTGCTCTGTAATCTCTTTAAGACTTCTTACATGATACGTTGGAAAGAATATTGGTTTGGCAGTGATACTGTCAAAGCATGTGAGTGCACTACTAACAGCATCACCCATCAAAGCTGACTCAAAGAACAACTATGATATTTATAAGGTGAAGTTTTTTTTTGTTTGTTTTTTTTTTAAGATTTTATTTATTATTTCCAGAGAGAGAGGAAGGGAGAGAGGCAGAGAGGGAGAGAGGGAGAGAAACATCAATCTATGGTTGCCTTTCACCTGCCTCCAGCCACAGACCTGGCTGGAGACCTAGCTTGCAACCTGGTTATGTGCCCTGACTAGGGAATTGAACCAGCAACCTTCAGGTTCAGTTCACAGGCCAGCACCTTATGCACTATGCTACCAGCCAGGGCGTATAAGGTGAAGTTTTATTAGTGACATGAATACATTCCATACGTGGAATGGAACTATTTACTCATATGTAGGCAATTTATAATATGTTATATTCCATAGTTTGTTTTGTTTTATTTTACTAAGTTATGGAGACATTATGATGAAGTAGATAAATGGAAAAATTCTAAACTTTTATTTAGAGTCTAAACAAAAGTAGTGGATTTCAAATGCCTTTCCAAATATAAATGAGTCATTTGATAAAATATATTTTATCTTTCTGACCCTTAGTTTTCTCATTTGTAAAATAGTGAACATATGCATATTGTAGTATTTTCTGAGGATCACATGAGATAATGTGGATAACTACAATACATGTGAAAATATATACTTAAAAAACCCTGTACCAAACATTGTTTATTATTGCTTAGAGCCCCAATAATATCTTAACTCAAAAACAATTTTATCAATAGTAAGGAGATTGTATAGTAAATTGTTAGCCCTAACTTGACTTCTTTTAACTATAGGCTTGTGACATAAATTTATTTTGGCCAACAGAATGTAGGGAGAAGTAACAAAGTACTCATTTTAAACTTTGTGTTTAAGAAGCATCACAGGGACAGGTGATTATTTGACTTTGGGTGGTGGGCATACAATACATATACAGATCATGTATCATAGAGATGTACACTTGAAACTTACATGACCTCTCTAACCAGTGTCATCCCAATATATTTAATAAAGAACAAATAAAGCATCACAGGTTTCTACTCTTTCTCTTTCCCCACTGCTGTCATCATGAGAAGAGCATGCTCTGGCTCACCTAGTTAGAGAAATAAGAATAACTTCTAGGTTTTCTTTGGTCTGAGCAATGGGATACCCAATGCCCCCATTTATAGAGATGAATAAGAATCTGATATGTGTGGATTAAATTGTATTTTTTAAGTGGATCAAGCACATAAATTTGAGATTTTTATTGGGTATTTGAATATAAACATCTAATAGGAAATACCATATCTGGTTCAGAAGTTCATGGGAAGTTTTCAGGATAGAAATGTAATTTGGCACTCAGTATTTTGTTGACAAAACATAGGCCTTGATAAAGATCATCCAAGGAGTGAATGTGGATGAAGAAGAGGAAATATGAGATAGTGCTTGACAAGGCCTTATAATATTTCAACATTTGGCATTCAAGCATAGAAAGAGTAGCTAGTAGAAGAAACTGAGGAAGATGGCAAAGTGAGGCTAAGGTTGTGATGTCCCTGAAGATAAATTCTAAAAAAAAAAATGTTTCTGGAGTAATGAAAGAGGTAAGCAAATATGTAAAATCCAATATAGAATTTGGTTGGATGAGTTGAGGACTGAAAGTAATAATTTGTTTTCTAACCATTAAAAAGAAATTATAAAATGTCTGAAAAAAACATCACAGGCTTCTTCTGAGGGTGTTTTAGAAGTCAACCAATTAATAATCACACCTTATACCCTAAGGGCCATTATTGAATATATGGGATGTACAGGATATGAGACAACAATTTTTATTTTTTTTAATTGCAAAATATATGTTTTTGCTCAAACCCATCAAGCATTTATATTTGGTAGTGGTGGGAGTGATGGTAGGGGTTTTAGTGTTTGGCAATATGTTTGTGTTATTTTCCTGGTATCTTTATTAGAATTTGGGAATAGGTTTTATCTTCACAAATTGAATCATGAGACTGTCCATATTTTTTCCTCTCCTTTCAAGGACAGAGAGATTATACATTGTGTGATAGACCTGGACACTAACACAGATCAAGTCAATAAACTCATTGGACTAATGCGTCATTTTTACTTATTTATTTCTAATTTTAAAAATTAGTCTCACATATTTTAACTTATGCTTTAGTCAAATAAGAACATACTGTTTTTATTCCCCCTGGCCTGGTAGTTCAGGTGGTTAGAGTCATCCCAATACACAAAGGTGTCAGGGTACATATAAGAATCAACCAATGAATATGTAAGTGGAACAATAAATTAATATTTTTCTCCTCTCTTCCCCACCTCTCCCCTCCCTTTCCTTTTCCTCCTCTTTTCCCTTCTATTCTCTTCTCTCACCATTCCTGTCTCCACAAATTAAAAAATAAAGAAAATTTAAGCTGTCCCTTTTATTAAGATTTTAATTTTATGTATAGAATTACACACAATAATACCTAAACATTTTTGATTGCCTATTTTATGAAGTTAAATGATTATTCTAATTCCTTTTTCTCTGTGGCTTTCTCCTTTTATATTTTATTTCTTTCATTGATTGATCAGATAAATAGCTCATTAATATATTTGTCAATTTTATGTTTTACCTTGATTTAATTTTAACACAATTCCAGACACTACCCTTAGTTTCATTATCCCTTTTTCCAGTTTCTTAAGTTGAATCCTCATTACATTTATTTTTATATACTGTCGCCACACAAATAAAAAGTAATTATGCAAAGCAATGGAGGCGTTGACTAATCTTGTTGTGCTAATTATTTTATAATATGTACCTTAATTTTTAAATCATCATTTTGTATACCTTAAACTTATGTTATATATATATATATATGACATTATATATATATAATGTCTTAAGAAAGCTGAAAAATTTAAAATTATATAAATTATATATAAGAGGTCTGTGTTGAAAGTGTCAAACCAATGTCAATATAATTAAAAAACAGGTGCACAGTTGATACTTTTGGGACAGACCTCGTGTATGTGTACATAGTATATATATATATATATATATATATATATATATACTCATTTTTTAATTTTATTAGGACATAACAGTGTGTATTTTTATGTAAAGGGTTTGGAATAGAATAGTTTGGGTAAAAATACTGCCTTCACTTAATGCTATATGACAAAATAAGTATTGAACTATTTATTTGTATCCCAGCATGAAACATAGATTTGTGCTTTATTTTTCTTATGGAAAGTGTTGCTATGATTGTGAAATGAAACTTGTAAGTTCTATAGTACATTAATTAAAAAAATAGTTTTTATTACTCTATTAAACTATTGCTGCTAACATTGTTTTAATTACCCTTTATGATTATAGTTTACATTTTACTGGGATATGTTAATGTCTGAAAGAGGTATGTTTGTTTTCATCACTTATTTACAGGTTTCTATCTAATTATAATCAAGGGGCATAAGTTTTACAACAATTTTATCACCATAGAGATGTACTAAACTTAAAATCTTGGGCCATGATTCCTGCTGCCCTGGGTTTTAGTTTGAGCTCTATAATTCCAGTTGTATGATCTTGGGGAAAATTAATTAGCTCCTTTATTTATCTTCAGAATAAAGATCATATTGTACTTAATTCACAGAGTAGCTTAGGGCAATATATGAGTTAATTACTATAAATACCATAGAATAGTCTCTGGCACAGTGTAAGAACTCATTAAATACAATCATATTAATATCCTATATGGAGCCATTCAACGGAAATACCATGTAATTTATTCTGTAAAATAGGCATGCATTTGTTTTTGCTTACCTATATCTGCCCATATTTTTATTTTTAATGCTACTTAATTTTAAGTCTATTTTAAATATTTTGCAGTTAAATTTTACTTTTGGTCATATAATGAGAATTTAGTCTTAATAAACTCATTCAAATTTCATGTTTTAATTGATACAAATTGTCTTATATCTAATTTGTCTGTTTTTTTTTAAATTTTATTTTGCTTTCTTTGTTCCATGTAATATTATTCTATGCATACTCCCTTGACTCTTCTCCAATCTTGTGATTTATAGTAGTTTCAATTTTTATAAAAATATATTTTACCTATATTTTTCATTGATATAATTCAGGTAAAATATTATTATTATTATTATTATTTTAAATTTTATTGTTGTTGTATTACATCCATTCCTTTTTGCTTGGTAAAATATTATTTTGAGTAGTCTATATTAACAAAATAATTTGATATGCTTTATATTTGCTATATTCCATCCATCTGAAGAACTTTCTTGATTGTCATTTCAGGTACAAATGCTTTTTAGATATTTTTATGATGTATTCAACATATACTTTTTTTTCTTTTTTTTAGATTTTATTTATTATTTTTAGAGAGAAGAGAAGCCAGAGAGGCAGAGAGGGAGAGAGACATCAATGTATGGTTGCCTTTTACCTGCCTCCAGCCTCCAGGATCTGGCTGGAAACCTGGCTTGCAACCTGGTTATGTGCCCTGGCTGGGGAATCGAACCAGTGACCTTTGGGTTTGCAGGCCAGCACCTTATTCACTGTGCCACCAGCCAGGGCTACCTTTTTTTTTTAAAAAAACAGATTTACAAAGAGATGACTGCAGCTTTTGCTATTACTTTTTTTTAGCACTTACATTTAATTATCTAAATTGTAAATGCCCTTCTTTGCCCTTTGCTTTATCTCTTTTTCATTAGATACTTGTTAAATTTTAGAAAAGTACTAAAAAGTCTCAATTTTGAATATTACGTATGTACCTGAGAATATTTATATTTACTGTTGAGTACACACGAGAAAGACTCCTTAGCAAAACTTGATGTTTTCAGGTCACATCTTTTTTCACTCAGTATTCTAGAAACTGAGTCTTGTGAATCCTGGCATTTAGTTTGTGCACCATCACTAGAATGGCTGACTGACACTCTTCCTTCATTAATGTCTGTGTGTGTTTGCTTCCAAGTTGCTTACATAATGTTTTTCTTATCTTTGTAGTTTAAACTTTTATCATAATAGGTTCTTTTGGTTGACATTTCTGAGCAAACTATGAGGTCATTTATCCTATTTCTTTAGCTTGATAGTGCAAGCAATTCCTATGCTTCTAGTAAAGTGTGATTGGTATCCTTTCGCTTCACTATCTAACCTTGGTATTTATCATTCTTCCTTTTCAACATTTTCTATGCATAACCCTTTATTCTCTGCATTTTAAGAGAGATTCTTCTATTGTTCTCCAGCTTACTGATTTGATTTTCTGTAATGTCAAAATTTCTCTTCCTTTCCTATAATGTAGACTTAAAAAAATTTACTGTTACATTTCAGTTATCTTATTATTTTTTAATATCTTTATGGCTCTGCTTTTCTCAAATATAAAAGCAAGTTCCTTGCAATTCACAAATGATGCCAACAACATTCTAAATTCATTCTTTAGTTCTTACATTATATAATTTAAGAAGTATTTTTTTATTTTGAGCCTTGTAGATACTAATATACTTGTGATGTAGAAAATGTATATACTTTTTATTTTTATATAAAGGCTATTACTCATTGTGTTACTTAGGGTAGGCCAGGAGCTACATAAATGAACCCCCCAAAAATAATGCAACACAGTAGAAATTCATGTTTGTTCTTAAAATAATAGTTGAAAAATGTATAGGGTGGCAGATCATCTCTTCTCTATGAGCTTACTAATGTCCCAGACAACTTCTTTATAGGACCCTACTAATGCATGGACCTTTCTTAATCCTCTGCATGCACCTTACAGGAAAATGAAAAAAACTCCAATAAATTTAATAAACAAAACCCAAAGGATAAAGTAGATAAAAGGTTTTAAGTGATCATAACGGAAATGGAACAAATCATTATTGCCTCTGTACTGTTGAACTCAGTCACATCAATAAATCTAACTCTGAATGAGCCTGAGAAATGAGGCTACTTCTAGAAAGCTTGAATTTTCACCAGCACTCCACAACTATCTCATAACACCACTTCATTTTCTTCAGTTTCACTTCTTCCCAATTTTTCTTTGGGATATGAAACCTCTGTCTAAATGCAATAGTATAGAAGGTGTAATACTATTCTGGGCTGAATAAGTATTATTGCAGTTTCTGAAACCCATATTTACTAAGGTAATTTTTTAGGAGTGTTATGAAGCATATCCTTAACATAATCAAAATGACATATTATAAATGATTCTTGGGTGTGCCATAACCTGAAGGCCTAAATAAAATTTTTCTTAGTCCAGATTTGCATGCCTTATCATTGGTGCTAATTCTTTTTGCATTGAACTATCTGACAGCTCTAATTTTAAGTACTGTTACATCTTTTATTCAGTGACTCCATGGGTATTTTTAAAGTAAGTACTTTGTTCTTTTTTATTTAAATATTAGTATAGTAGTGCATATATATAACTTATAAATAAAGTTTTTCTAATTAAATAAATGTGCTATAGTCTGTCTAGATTTTATCACTATTGGATTCACAAACATAAGTGGATACACTATTCTGAATACAGACTTATCTGTTTCTCTCCCTTATTTAAGGCAGTTTTACTCAAAGTGTGTTTTTCAAATTGGTATCAGTTGGCAAGTTTTTCTAACTAATCCACAAAGAAGTAATCCAGAAATTGGAGTAAATAGTTAGAAATGCTTATTGAAACTAGCATTGCTACAACATCCAAGTATGTGGTCGTTTCTTCAGAAATTTATTTTTACACAAATATTTTTCTCTAATGCACAGGGGGAAAATAGTCTTTCACCAAAAACAGTTTGAGAAGTCCGTCTGTGAGTGAGTTAGCACTCCCGTTATGTTTTATTTCCCTCTTTTCTTGAGTCAATCTCCAGATTTAGGCTTCCCAGATCACCCTTATTAGCTAGATTTTTATATCCAGAGTGCTCTCTACATCAATTCATCTAACCCAGTTTTTCACTTTCCTCCATCACCCCAAACTCTTTCATGTGTCTTGTCATCACAACTCCCCTATATTCTCAGTTTATTTTCTAAATTTTTACAAAACCACATTCATCTACCTCTGTCTGATTCTTTCTATGCCAAACTACTTTTTTTCCTGCAATTTTCTGTCACTTTTATAAGTATTCTGAATCCATTTTTTTGCTGCCATCAATGTATTCTGATTTTTTCCATTCACAATATCTATCTATTATCTATCCATGCATCCATCCATCCATTTTATCTTTCACCTATAATAATCTATGTACCTATTTTAATACCATGTCCCTTCCCAAACACTGCTTCATTCCACTCTTCTCCTTCATAAAAATAATTAATTTTGAACAAATAGTCTATTCTTACTGTGTGCACTTCCACATTTTCTCTTCCCTCCTCACTTCATCTCTGTTGCTACAATAAACTGCTTTTGTTAAGGAAAGCTATAATTTTTTAAAAAAGATTTTATTTCATTATTTTTTAGAAAGAGGGGAAGGGAGAGAGGCAGAGAGGGAGAGGGACATCAATGTATGGTTGCGTTTCACCTGCCTCCAGCCACAGACCTGACTGGAGACCTGGCTTGCAACCTGGTTATATGCTCTGACTAGGGAATCGAACCTGTGACCTTTGGGTTCACAGGCTGGCGCCTTATCCACTGTGCTACCAGCCAGGGCTGGAAAGCTATAATTTTTATCTTGGCAAATGTTGCCTATTTTTTCAAAATAGATGTCTCAGTAGCATTTAGTGTAAAATACCACTCCTGTTCTTAAGTCAGTTTATTCCTTTGCATTTATCCCATTTTATTATCTCCTACCTTATGGTCCCCTCTCAGTGTCTGATGCTATGTCCTTCCTTAATGCCATTTGACTCTAGGTGACTGAGTGCCCCAGTGCTTGGTCACCCAACCTACTCCTCTGCTCTGAATTTATCTTCCTCAGGTTTCATCATGCAGTTGTATGACTACAAATAACATTCACTCGCTGACACTTCCAAAAGTCTATCTCCACTTGAAATTTATAGTTATAAGCACAACAGCTTACTAGGCATCTCCACTTAACTAAGATATGTGTTCAATTCAATAAATCCCAGTGAAATTCATGACTTCTCCCCTAAAAGTCATTCTTCATGCTTCCCTTTCTTGGCAAATGGTGCCAACACTAACTAAATTGCTTAAAGCAAAAGACCAAGAACCTTTGTCAACTTCCATGTTTTCTTTCTCCTTTCTTGTGACAAATATTTTCTGCCCTGTTTCAAAAATATATTATAAATGCTTTCACTTCTCATCCATTGAACCACTAACACAATTGCCCTCATCATGATTATCTCTGGTCCAGACTGTCAGGTTATAGCCAATGTCTTCTCTCCGCTTCCTATGTAAGACCCTCTTCTTTCTTCATTCTCCTGGTACCAGGCAGAATGAATATTTAAAACATCCAAAATTCAAGAATCTAAAACCTGCTAGAAACTTTTTTCTACATTTATATTAACATCTAAATTGTTTTCAGTGATTTAGGAGTATTTAGCCTTTACTCTCTAGAGCAAAAATCACTTAAATATATTTCTGTGCATCACTACCACTAAAACTGGCTTTCTTTTTGATAACTCAGAGCATTTGTATTAGCTGTTCCTTTTGCTTATAATATTCCTCCCTCTAGAACTTCAAAGTATAGGGTTCTCAGTACTTATGTCTTATGTGAAAGTCCATCTCCCGACAGGTTTTTCCCAACCAATCAATTTAAAGGTCTTTTCCCATTGTTTGGTATCAGAGTCTTCTATTTTCACGAAAACATGAATCCAGAGGGGAGCAAAAAGGGGATGGAGGTAATACAACAACAATAAAATTAAATTAAAAAAAAACATGAATCCTAATAACACTATTGTTTTGTGTGAGATTTTTTTCATTTGTCTGTACATCCCTTCTCAAACAAAATGTAAGTTCCAAAATCAGTGATGTTATATCCTATATTTAACATAGGGCTTAGACTATAGGAGACTGTTGATAAACAGTTTTAAAATGAATGAAATGTAGTAGCAGCTATATTGGCAGCTATTTAGTATTACCTAATGATCAAACAATAACACTGATTTAAAAAATTGAGGAAAAGATGGCGACAGAGTAGAGAGCAGTGCTGATGGTGTTCTCGAGTACCAAAGCAGCTAGAGGACAAGATAGGGGGCGTGAGACGTCTTTAGGACCCTGGGGATTGGAACAGGCAGCATCTGGACACAGCGGAGCAGAGCCCAGAGGCAGAGGAGGCCAGCAGGACAGTAGGTGAGGTGTTCCCGACCGACCGGCCGGCGGGCCGAGGTCGGCTCTGGGCAGGGGCGGCTCTGCCCAGAGGGGTGTGTTTGACTGGGGCCAGCTCCGGGCTCCCTGGTGGCTGGAAGTCTCAACAGTGAAGTGCGGGTGGCGAGGGCAAACACCGTAGGGAATGCGGAATTGAACTCTTGCAGGGGAGGGACTGTGTGAGAGACTCACTCAGGCAACAGGGAGAGGAGGCTCCGCGTGTGTGCGGGGCTAGAGGTGGAGGAGAAGTGTCCTGCGGGAAGCCAGAGCGGGGAGCAGGAAGTGCACCAGCTGGGGCTGCGAGAGGGCCGAGGACGGTGCTGCTGGGTCACCAGGGAAACAGCAGCTAGAAGCCCCTGTGAGGGGGGAGGTCCAGCCCTGTGCAACCACACAGTTTCCAGGCTCCGCGGAAACTCCAAACTGCGAGCTGGGAACTAGTAGTGGGGGCAACTGACCTGCCATTGCGGGAGACAAAGGCCGCACCGCCCACACCTGGGAGGGGCTCATCACAGAGGCCACATAAAGGACTCCTCAGAGAGCTGGTTGGCTTGGAGGAGTGGTGCCCCCCCAGAAGGGCGGGACAGTGTTGGCGGACCCCGGACAGTGTTGCTGGACAGGGGCAGCCTCCTCCGGGAACTGCGGGGGTGGGGCCAGTTGTCACAGGGACTGGCTAGGTTGTGGGCTGCCCTGCAGGGGTGCTGGGTGCTCATCCAGGACAGGAACCTCTGCCAGGAGTGGGAGGGGGCACCCTGCGGGCTCCAGAATACCGGAAGCCCTAAAACCCAGCCAGGCTGCAGAAGGCCCAGCCTACCTGGGGGCGGACACTCAGAATCAGCCCTGACTGTGACAATCAGAGGCCCTGCCATGCACCAAGACCGGCTAGAATATAGACTATAGACTGTAAAGTCCTGACCAAGAAAAAGAGGCAGCATCAGGAAAGGGATTGCTGCTAATCTCAAGCACCTGAGTTATACCGAGAGCTATATGAACTATTAATCCCCAACATATCCTTTGCAAAAGTTACTTCTCACATATTCTTAATCCCCCCCATACCTCAATCCACCTAAATACCCAAGACCCTCCCCCTACTCTCGAATTAAAGTCTACTCACTCTGTGGCTACAACGCATCCCCAGTCCTCAATCTAAGTATTCCTCCCTTCCCCAGCCACCTAAACCCTTTCTTTATTCTTTTCTTCCTTCCTCTTTCTTTTTCTTTCCTTTTCTTTTTTCATTCCTTTTCTTCCTGGTAAAGCCCACAGGCTCTGGCTCCACCTAGACCGATCAGAAATCATAAAAGGGGAACAGACACCTAAACCCTTTCTTTATTAATACTGATTTCTCTTTGTCTTCTGACTTTCTCCTTTTTTTTTTTTTTTTTTTTTTTTTTTTTTTTTTTTTTTTTTTTTTTTTTTTT
>PVIW01008018.1:0-65583 GCA_004026585.1 Noctilio leporinus | reverse complement strand
GATTTGCTGATGATTGCCATTCTGACAGGTGTGAGGTGGTATCTTAATGCAGTTTTAATTTGCATCTCTCTGATGACTAGTGATGTTGAGCATTCTTTCATATGCCTCTGGGCCCTTTGTATATCTTCCTCAGTGAGTTGTCTGTTCAAGTCCTTTGCCCATTTTTTAATTGGGCTGTCTGTCTCCCTGGTGTTGAGTCGCATTAGTTCTTTATATATTTTGGAGATCAGACTTGTCTGAGGTATCATTGGCAATTATGTTTTCCCATTATAGGTAACTCTTCTTTTCTCTTGTTGCTTTTAATATTCTCTCTTTATCTGACACTTTAATTATGATGTGGCTTGGTGTGGTCCTCTTTGGAGCTAGCTTGTTTGGGACTCTCTGTGCTTCTTGGACTTGGATGTTTATTTCCTTTGCCAAATTTGGGGATTTTTCCTTCATTATTTTTTCATGTAAGTTTTCAATTGTTTGCTCTTCCTCTTCTTCTGGCACCTCTGTGATTCAGATGTTGCCATATTTAAATTTTTCCAAAGGTTCCTAATCCTTTCATTGTTTTCTTCAATTCTTGTTTCCTCCTCCTGTACTGGTTGACTGTTTATTTCTGCCTTGTGTTCCAGGTCATTGATTTGAACTCTTGTTTGCTTCCCTTCACCACTGGTTTTGTATGAATTTTTTTTTTCATTTCATTTAGCATAACTTTTACTTCTTCCTTTCTGTTTGCCATACTCACGCATATCTGTCAAGTCTGTGAGCATCTTTATCACCAGCATTTTGAAATCTGTATCTATTAGGTTTGCTGTCTCCTCTTGCTTAGTTTTCTCACTGGAACTTTGATCTGTTCTCTCTTTGGGGCCACACTTCTCTGTCTCCTCAATTTGACAGGTGCCTGTGTTTGCCTCTGTGTCTTAGGTAGAGCTGTTGCACATGTTACACTGTAAGGGGTGGAGCCTTAAGTATTGGTCAATGCAGGGTAACCTGTTTCACTATGTTGTGCCACTGATGTGGGGGAGGGGTTTGAGAGGGAACAATGCTGCTTGCTCAGCACTTGCCCCCTTTCCAGGCACTTTACCCCACTTCTCATATGTGACTAGCACCTCTCTAGCTCTTGCGCTGGCTATTATTTCCAGAGTGGGTGGATCTACAAATGTGCTAAGACTATGGGGGACTCTTAAACAAACAGACTCTGCTGAGAGACTAGCAGTTTCTTCCTCCATCCCAACTCCACTGGTTTTCACATTTAGAAGCAATAAGGCTGTGTTTTCCCCCGAAGCTGGGACCATGAGCCATGTGGTATGGTCTGGGGGTGGGAGCATTCCCCAGGTGTCACTACGGTTTTTAATGTGTGCCTGTTTACATTAGAGTTCATTCTTGGTGGTGGTGTACATTCTGCAGGTTTGGACAACTGTATAATGATACATATATCTACTGTTATATCATATAAAGTAGTTTTACTGCCCTAAAAATCCTGTGCTCCACTTATTCATTTTCCCACCTCCAACCCTTAGCACCCACTGTTCTTTTTATTCTCTCTATTGTTTTGCCTTTTTCCAGAATATTATATAATTGAAATGGAATGTAGCCTTTTCAGATTAGCTTCTTTCAGTAATATTTCCTTAAGGTTTCTCCATGGCTTTTCATCATTTGATAGCAAATTTCTTTTTAAGACTAAATAATATTCCATTATCTGGAGGTATCATAGTTTATATGTTCACCTACTAAATAAAGGACATTCTGTTTGCATCCAAGTTTTGGCAACTATGGATCAAGCTTTTATAAACATCTGTGTGCAGGTTTTTGTGTGGACATAAGTTTTTAATTCATTTGGGTAAATACTAAGGAGGACAATTGTTGGATTATATAAGAGTATATTTCATTTATAAGAAACTGCCAAACTTTTCCAAAGTGGCTGTACAATTTTGCATTCCCAGCAGCATTATGAAAGTTCTGTTGCTCACTATCTTCACCAATGTTTGGCATCGTCAATGTCCTGAATTTTAGCCATTCAAGACATGGTATCTCATTCTGATTTGCTGTTCCCTAATACCATGTGATGTGGAGCATCTTTTTATATGCTTATTTGCCATTTGAATATCTTCTTTGGTCAGGTGTCTTCAGATTTTTAACTAAGTAATTTTCAAATTTCTTTTCTGACCTATGCCTTTAAGGCTGTGGAGTTCCCTGTTAATGCTTTTGTTGCTTATCTGTTTGTATGATTTGACCCCTTTGAATTTTGTTGAGACTTTCTTTATATCTCAGCCTTGAAAAAAAAACAGTTTCATGTGTGTTTGAAAATAACATGTATCTAGCAGTGTTAGATGAAATGTTCTATATTAGACCAAATTTCCTAATCAGGTCACTATGTTATTCAAAATTTTCCCAATTTTATTGACTTTTTTTTTTTTTTTTTTTTGGTCTGCTTATTCTATTGATTACTGAGAGTGGTGTTAAAATCTCTCATCATTATTGTGAATCTGTCTTTTCATGCTGGTTTCACATTTTACTATTAGGAAGTGTACCTTGAAGTCTATTTTGGCTGGTACTAATATAGCTATATTATCAGGTATAGTACCAGCTATAGCTATAACAGTTTTCTTTCAGTTTGTGTTTGCTTAGGAGAACTTTTCCCTTTTTTTTTTTTTTTGCTTTCAACCTTTTTGTGTTCTTAAATACATGTAATTCTTATGAATAGCACATCATTAGATTTGTGTTTAATTTTTATCTAGTCTAAAAATCTTTGTCTTTTAATGTATTGTTAATCTTTGTTTTTTAACCGGCTCATTTTGTTCATTTATATTTCATGTTGTTATTAAACTGTTTGGGTTTAAATCTATGATCTTGTTTTATCTGCTTTAGATTATCTGATGCTACTGCCTCAGTTCTCTTCCTACCTTTCTAAGCATTTCTTAGGGTTTTGGTTTTGGTTTTTTTTTGTATGTGAGTTTCACTTTCTGTTCACCAGTTATATGCTCATGGTTCCCAGGTAGTACTTATCTTTTATTTTTCTTATTCTACTTAATGTATCCTAAGTGACTTTATTCATATTCACAATTTCAGCTACTACTTATTTGCTTAACTTCAGGCTATGTATTTAACTGCTTCCTGGACTTTACCACTTGTAAATCCTAAAACTATTCCAGATTCATCATAACCTAAACCATATTTACCTCCTTTCTCTCTAAAACTGATCTACTTCCTCTATTTCCTGGACTAGTATATCACTACCATTCGTTTTACAATATATCCTGCTCTGGGCTTCCTGCATGTCCAGTTTCCAGGTCTCCTTGCCATTCCCAAAAAATGCTGCCTTAATTTTTGGTCTTCATTACAAAAATCTTTTTTTTTTGAAGTGCATTTTTGCCTATTCCCCCTTTTATAAAGATTTTATTTATTATATTTAGATATGGGGAAAGGGAGGGAGACAGAGAGGGTGAGAAACATCAATGTATGGTTGCCTTTCACCTGTCTCCAGCTACAGACCTGGCTGGAGACCTGGTTTGCAACCTGGCTATGTGCCCTGGCTGACAAAAATCTTCTAAATTGTCCTGCTATATTTATTCTTACATCACTGCATTTTACTCTCCATTGCTTTCAGAAGGATCTCGAAGTGTTTTAAGCAGAAAAAGGACATTAGATATGCATTTTAGAAATATAACACTGAAAACTTTTAAAGATGGCAGAATTATTAAAGAAGTCTAATGGCTATGTCTTTTCTTCTCTAGTTTCTCTAGAGCAATGACTTTCAAATTTTCATCTACAACATGTAGTAAGAAATATATTTTTGGACCACTACCCAATAGAGACACACACCCACACATAAAGAACAAAAGTTTCAGTGGCTTTACTTACCTTTTCTACTTACTTTTTACTGCATTCTGATATTCTCTAGCCTAGGCTATTTCATTCCTAAAAACTGGTCATATTGGTCTACTAAGTTGATTTCATTACCTCTGATTTGAAAAATTCTGCTCAAGAATATGTCTCTTTCAACTGATCCTAGACAAAGGAGCAAAGGCATTCCAATGAAGAAAGGGTCATCGTTTTCAGTAAATGATTGTAGAACAATTGGACATATATGTGCAAAAACATAAATATTTATTTTATTAAAAAATTTTTTTTATTCTTAGAGAGAAGGTGGAAGGGAGAGAGAAACATCGATAAATAAGTTGTTCCACTTATTTATGCATTCATTGGTTGATTCTTGTATGTGCCCTGACTGGGGATGGAACCTGCATCCTTGGTGCATCCAGATGACGCTCCAAGTGAGCTACCTGACTGGGGCCCAAAAAAGTAAATTTAGACACTAACCTTCTTCTTTTTTTTTTTTTTTTTTAAAGACTTTATTTGTTATTTTTAGAGAAAGGGGAAAGGAGAGAGGGAGGGAGAAAGACATCAATGTATGGTTGTCTTTCACCTGCCTCCAGCTATGGACCTGGCTGGAGACCTGGCTTGCAACCTGCATATGTGCCCTGGATGGGGAATCAAACCAGTGACCTTTGGGTTCACAGGCTGACAGCTTATAGACACTAACCTTCTATCTGCTACAAAAATGAACTAAAAAATGGATCATAGACCAAATATAAAATTCAAAACTATAAAAATTCTAGAAAATAACATAAGAGAAAATCTAGGTGACTTTGGGTTTGGCAGTGAGTGTTTATTTTTATTATGTTTAATTTTTTTAAAGAAAATCACTTTATTCTAATTGATTCACAAACAGTAACATTACAAAGGCTGGTTTGAAGCCACATAAACATTCGCCCAGGCCCAACTCAATACCATCTTAATGAACTTCTTTATCGGAAGAACCCCCTCTTCTGTTGAAATTCTGAGGCAAGGAAGCTATTAATGATAGAGGAGAGGTTTAACTGGTAGTTTTATACATAATATATAGTACCTAAAAAAAAAAAAATGACTAGACCTGTGAAGAAAACTAAGACCATACTCAAGGAAAAAAGAAATCAATAAAAAACCATCTTCAGGAAGATCCATGTGTTCAAATTATAAGCCAGGCATTTAAAAAAAAAAGTCATTAGAAATATGCTCAAGGACTAGAAAGGAAAATATGTCTGTAATGATTGAACAAATGAGAAATCTCAGCAAAGAAAGAGAAATTGTTTTTAAGTGAAAACTGGAGAACACAAAAGTACAGTAACTGAAATTAATAAACTGGATGGGCTTAATAGCAGATTTGGGTGTCAAAGAAAGTCAGTTAACTTAGAGGCAAATCAGAAGAACATATTCAAATTGAAGAACAAGAAAGAAAAAAGTTTCATGAAAACTAGTCAGAGCCAGGGAGACCTCTTCAACAGTAGCAGGTAATGCACCATACATGTAATTGGAGTCTCTAAAGGAGAGCAAGAGAAAATAGGCCAAAAATATTGAAAAACAATAGTAAATTTGGCAAAAATATAAACTTACTAATTTAAGAAACACAGCAAACCCTAAAAAGAATGAAGTATAAAGATAACCATGTCAGGTACATTTTAGTCAAACTGCTACAATCTTGCTGCACCCAATGAAAAACAACACTTCACACACAAGGAACCAATAATACAAAATTATAGCTGATTTTTAGCAGGTATGTGCTATAAGAACTGCTAAAATAACTTTTTCAGGTTGACAGAAAATGCTACGAGCTGATAACTCATATTTTCAGAACTGAATAAAGATCAATAGAAATGGTAAAAATGTACATAACTGTAAAAGATTATATATTATTTTATTCCCTTAATTTCTTTAAATAGTTGTGGTTAAATATTATAGCACTATATTTTGGAGTTTATATCAATAGCATGAACAGTTGGGATAAATAGAATTGTGCTTTAACAAGATGATAATGTTTAATGTTTACTAGTATATTAACTCTGGATAATGTTAACAATACATGTTTTAATTGCTAAAGCAACCAGTAAAAGAAAATTCAGAGTTATAGCTAAAATGTCAATCAGACCACAAGAGATACCAGTTTATATCCACTAGGATGACTATCATAAAAAAGATGGACAGTAACAGGTGTTGGCCAGGATGTACAGGTATAGGAACTCATAGATTCCCACATTGCTGGTGGGAATCTAGAATGGTGTAGCTATTCTGTAAAACTTTTGGTAGTTCTTTAACAAGTATAATATCTTGCTGCATATGACCCAGCAGTTTTGCTTTTAAGTACAATATATACCTAAAGGAAATGAAAATGTACAGTCATACTAAAAGATATGCACATGAATGTTTATGACAGCATTATTCATAATAGTCAAAAAGGGGAAATAACCCATGTCTATCAACCGATTAATGGAAAAATAAAATGTGGTATATCCATACAATGGAATATTGTTTGGCAAAAAAAAAAGTACTGACACATGCTACAACATAGATACACCTTGAATGAAAACATTACACCAAATGAAATAAGCCAGTGACAAAGGACCACACATTGTATAATTCCATTTATATGAATGTTCAAAATAGGCAAATCGAAATAGAAAGGAAGTTGATTGGTAGTTGCTTAGGGTTGTGTGGGTGAGGGGGACTGGGGAAGGACACTTACTGGCTATGAAGTTCCTTGAAGAAAATGTTCTCAACTTAGATTTTGATGATGGATCTACGACCCTATGAACATATACATATATTTTGAAAACATTGAATTGCTTTTTTCAAACAATTTACTTTAAGTGGTATGTGAATTGAATTTTAGTAAAGCTATTTTTAAAATGTCAATGGGGAAATAAAAATGAAATACTAAAAACATTTTTTTCAGTTAACCCCAAAGGAGGAACAAGGAAACAAGCAAACAAATAAATGACACAAATGGAAAACAGATAGCAAAATGGCAAATCTAAATTCAGCCAAATCTAATGTCAATGTTTGACTAAACACTGCAATTAAAAGGCATAAATTATCAAACAGGATAAAAAGCATGACCAAACTGTAAGTTGCCTACAGTACTTTTAAAAGACAGACATTAAGTTTGAAAGTAAAAGAATGGAAAATGATGAAAAGATATACCACATCAGGATCGATATTTTAATAATTGACAAAATATAGTTAAAAATTGTGAGTGTTACCAGAAAGTGATTTTTTAATAATGATAGACTCAATATATCAGAAGACAAAATTACAAATGTGCATTTGCCTAAAGATGCAGCTTCAAAATAGTTGACATATGAGACAAAACTCAGGAAAAAGAACTCATCTGTAGTCATGGTTGGTGATTTTTACATTCCTTTTGAATAAGTAATAGAAAAAGTAGGTTAAAACTATACAGATATGGACTTGAACCACCTTGACATAATTAGTATTTATAGAACCCAATTACAGAATGCAGAATCTTTTCAGGTACTCTGAAACTTTTACCAAGATAGACTATATAACAAGGCTGTGAAACATGTCTTTTTAAGTTTCAAAAGATCGAAATCAAACAGAGATGTTCTCTGATCACAAATAAATTAAATTAGAAAGCAGTAACAAAAAGATATCTGGAAAATTCCCTAAGATTTAGAAATTAAGCCATATGTTTTTGAATAACTCATAGATCAAAAGAAAATCCTAAGAGAAATAGGAAAATATTTTCAACTGAATAATAATGAAAAACAAACATGTCAGCATTTGTGAGATACAGTGAAAGCTTTGCTTAGAGGGAAGTTTATAGCTTTGCTGTTTATATTAGAAAGGACAAAGAGTTAATACTTACTGTGTAAGTTTCCAAGAGCTAGGAAAATATAAGCAAGATAAATCTAAGAAGGAAGAAAATGGCATATATCTATTAAATTGGAAATAGCAGAGAAAATTAACAAAACCAGAATGGGCTGTTTCAAAAGTTCAGTAAAATTGTAAAACCCCTACGAAAACACCAGTTACAAATATTGGGAATGAAAGAGGCAGTATCATTATAGATCCATAAACATTAAAGAATAAGGGAATTCTAAGAACAACTTACACCAATAAAATTGACAACTTAGGCCCTAGCTGGTGGCACAGTGGATTGGCATTGGCCTGCAAACCCAAAGGTCTCTGGTTCAATTCCCCAGTCAGGGCACATAACCAGGTTGCAAGCCAGGTCTCCGGCTAAGTCCTTAGCTGGAGGCAGGTGAAAGGCAACCATACATTGATACTACTTTCCTGTCCTTCCTTCATCCCTGCTCTTCTCTCTAAAAATAATGAATAAAATATTTTTTAAAAGTTGACAAGTTAATGAAATAGAAAAATTCCTGGAAAAATACAACTTGCCAAAACTCACACAGAATGCAGTAAAAAATCTACATAGTCTTATGCATGTCAAAGAAACTGAATTTATAATGAAAAAAAATTCCCACAAAGGAAAATCCCAGCCCAGAGATTATCACTGGTTACTATGAAAGCAACTATAACAATTTTGCAAATGCTTTCAGAAAATAAAGGAAGAAACACTTCTCAACTAATTTTATAAGGTTAGTATAATTCTGATATCAAAACATTGTAAAGACATTACAAAAAATTAAAATGAAAAATATTGGCAACTCTGCCTAACAGAACCAAGCTGGAGGAAGGGTATTGCATGGTATGCTACCAACTTACAGTTCAGCCACCAAGAGGACCCTCAACAGCCCTAACTGTCCAAGTGCTTAATATGGAGAATAATTGTTAAAGTGGGATCCCTGCACAGGAGAAAAGTGGTTTGTTCCTGAGTAGAATAAGATGCTGAGCTTCTGGGAACTATAAACAATTAATTCCTGTTTTTACACTGAGGAATTAATGAGTCATGTTTGTAGTCATCAACCTATGGAGAAAAAAATTATGACAAGATGCTGAATATCAAACTATGAGAAAGGGGTAGCATAATGTCTCTCCGCTATGTCTAAGATGACTCAAATCTACTAAATTTAGACTCAACATAGTATAAAATCTCTGCCATTACAAGTACAGAATAATTTCTTCCTTCCCCAATTTTTTTGCACCAATTATTCCAGTAAATACATTAAATTTCCAAGAGACAAAAAAAAAATTAAAAATATTTATTATGACCATAGGCATAAATCTCTTTTTTATTTTCCCTTTTATTTTGAGAGAAGGGAAGGGTGGGAAAAAGAGGAGGAGAGAAACATTAATTGGTTGCCTCTTGTATAGGCCCTGACTGGGGCCAGAACCTGCAACCAGGCATGTGCCCTGACCTCGGATCAAGCCCTGAAATCTCTCAATTTGTGAAATAATGCCCAACTATCTGAGCCATGCCAGCCAGGGCAGGCATAAAGCTCTTCAGAAAAATGTTAGAAAATTGAACCCAGCAATATATAAAAGGATTAATATAGCATGATTGAGTTTTATCCCAGGAATGTAAGATTGGTTTTATATTTGAAAATAATCTGTCATAACAGAATAGGAAAAGCATGATTATCTCAATAGATGCAGAAAAATCATTGACAAAAATCAGCATCTATAATTGATGTATGGATCTTGGAATTAGAAAGGCACTTCCTCAATCTAATAAAAGGCATTTACAAGACACCTGTAGCTAACATCATTCTTAATAGTGAAACACCTCCCCTAAGACCAGTAACAAGGCAAAGGTGCCCAGTCTCACCACTTCTACTCATTTTCCTCAAAGTCCTTGCCAATGTAATAAAAGTCAAAGGAATAAATGTTGTAAAGGAGGAAGTAAAAACTGTTCTTATATGCAGGTTATTTATATAGAAAATTCTAAGGAATCAACAAAAATTTATTATAGTCAATAAGTGAATTTAACTTAGTAAAGTCATAACATACAAGACCAATAAAAATATTAATTGTATTTTTACATGAGATTTAAAAACCAATTCTATTTCAATAGCATTAACAGTAAAATACTTAATAAATTTAACATGCACAGCTCTCTACACTGGAAAGTACAGCATACTACTGAGAAAAATTAGATGTAATACATGGAGGTATATAATGTTTATGGATTTGAAGCTTCTAGTTTGTTAACATGTAACTTCTTCCAGATTAATCTGTTGATGCAGTACAATGTCAATCATAATTCCAGTCAATTGTCTTGCAAAGAAAAACAGATCAGCTCCTTCCCTGAGAACTATACTCAGCAACTCAGCATCTCAGCATCAAGCTACCATATCTTTGAACTGTGTCTGTGAGCATCTGTGCTATATATCTCAGTTTATTTTGTGCATATGTTGGCAAGATGTGTCCTAAGGTAATGAAATGCTTCTTTGTTTTATGCCATTTTGGTTTACCAAAGGTTTTTTAGGAATGCTCTGCTTCTGGATAGCTGAGGAAACCTGTTTGTTATGAAAGACCCGAAAACTTTCTGACACACTACCATTAAGCAGAAGGCCATCACAAGTTCTCAGTAGAATCCTCATCTTAGCATACCAAAATGATGGAACTGATCACAGTGATGAATCTGCAGGGATGGGAATGTGTGTGGGCATCTGAGGATTAAATTTAAAAGCAAATAATTTTCTTCTAAATTGTTATTCCACCAGGACAAAATTGTGTAATTGGGCACAAACAACTCCTGTCCCTCAGGCACAAGATTTAGAAGTTCAGTTAAATAAGATTACAGTTCAGTGTATTTTTAAAAAGAAAGAATAACTTCTCAGAAAAAAAAAAAAAAAGACAGGAAATACAAATTGATTAAATTAAATCATTAATTATCAGACTATAAGATTTTTCAGAATCCTCACCCGAGGACATGTTTATTGATTTTAGAGAGAAGGGAAGGAGGCGGGGAGGAAGGGGAACATGAGCATAAAAGAAAACATCAATTAGCTGCTTCTCATGCATGCCTGGACTACAACCTGGGCATGTGCCCTGACTGGGAATTGAACTCATGATTTTTCAGTTTATGGAGCAGTGCTCCAACTAACTGAGCCACACCAGCCAGAGCTAGACTATATAATTTTTTAAAAGATTTTATTATTTTTAGAGAGAAGGGAAGGGAGAGAGGCAGAGAGGGAGAGAGACATCAGTGTATGGATGGTTGCCTTTCATCTGCCCCCAGCCATAGAGCTGGCTGGAGACCTGGCCTGCAACCTGGTCCTACTGCCCTGGCTGGGAATTGAACCAGAAACTTTTGGGTTTGCAGGCTGGCACCTTATCCACTGTGCCACCAGCCAGGGCTTAGACTATATGATTTTTTAAATCCTATACTTATATTTTTCATCTTTTGAAATGAACATGTATTGTTTTAAATGAAAAGAAAAGAAAAATGAATGCGCAAAAAGGCATACAAAATAGTGGAATAAGAGCAAACCAAAAAAGATTTCATTAAACAGTGAAATGAAAAAATACAAATATTACTCTAAGTATATTATTAGCTAACACAGTGTAAAAGGGAACATTTAAAACATTAACATTTTAAATTTCAAAATTCTTACATTTTAAAAGCAGACCATAGACAAATGTGAGGTCTTAATACTGTTGTGCAGTGCCCTTCAACTAGAGGTAAACAGTAAGCCCACCTTCTGATGAATTTCCAATGTGATGGATTTCCAGGTGATTGGAGAACTAAGGAGCTGAGGACAGAGCTCCTGTCCTCTTGTCTTGTACCTCTTGTAGATGACTTGCCTGTACTTTTTAGTGACTACCATGGTTCCATACTTGAAAGTAAAAGGCCATTTTAAACTTCTGGCGACACCTGCACCTAACAGGCCGCAATTCGATCAATTAGTAGCCCACCTGATCACATCACCCCTCCTCAGGTATCTGAGAAAAGAAAAACCAGGAATCTACTGCCTTCCTAGCTGTGGACAGCTCCACATACTTATTCTCTGCCTGCCAACACTGGGCAGGGCAACGAAAAGTGATTAAGTTTGAGTGCTTTTGCTGGGAGCCTCCTGTGTGCTAACAGCTGGCGGCCATTAACAACTCACCTCTTGCTTGAGGATTCCTTGGAGAATTCTCTGCATATGCTGCTCCTGACTCAGGAAATCTTTCCAGACACCTTCCCTGACCAATTTGATCATCTAAATCTTCTAAAATACTTTTTAGAAGTATTTTACTCCTGAAATATCCTGCCCAAGACTTTGCCCCACAATCACTGTCTCATCTAAGTCTTGTTCCTGGGTTCCCACTCTCCCAGTATGCTCAGGAGCACTAAGAATATGGCAAATTGTCTTTGTGTTTATGTTTTAAATCTCCCCTAATTAGTCGATAGTCAGTCTGTATATACCACCTTACTTTACTTCAAGTCTTTTTACACATACTTTTTTGGTAAATATTCCCTGGACTTGGTCTGATATTCTTATATTTTTGCTTGGCCCGATATTCTCATATTTGCATTCTACTTCATTTATTCCTTTTCTGGGACTCTTGCACAATTCTTCCCATTTTCAAACACAATTGCTTTCTAAACACAACTGTAAACTCCTGCGGGTTGGAATAGTGTTCTCATACATTTTTAATGCAACACAGGACAAAGCAACCTCATATTTAAAAATAATAATAAAATGTCCAAAACAGCAGCAACTAAACAGTCCTCTGGCTCAGCCTTAGCCCCCAGCACCAAATGTGGAAACTGGCTTCCTCTGAACTCTTTCCTAACTCGCTCAGAGAGTCCCCAAGGATATCTCAAATCTGCCTGGGAATACAGCTCTCCAGGCCACTTGTGGGTAGCCCACAAAGTAGGCTTTTCCCCAAGCCTGTGTTTCCTCATTTTTTACCCTGTACCACCACATCTTCCACCCTCTCTTTGTTCTTACACTCTGCTGCCACTCCTCTGCTCTGGTCCTTAATGTCCTTTGAGACTTAGTTCTGTTTCTTCATCTGATCCAGATCAAGACACAGCATTGCCTGCCTTTCCAACACTGACCCATTGCCTGCCCTCTTGCTTATGTGCTAGGATTCACTTTCCCTTAGAATCTTTCCTAAGAAAGTATTTGAGCCAAAGCGCAAGTAATCCCTTTCATGGATCAACCAACCAACCAAAAATATTAAGACATGTCTTATGGTCTAGGGATCATCTCCTCCAGGAAGTTTTTCCTAAATTTCCTCCCATACCCATACCTATCACTCCTAGCTAGGTAGTATATGTATATCTTTTCCTTTGTTCTATGGTATTCTGAACATGTCCTGGATGTAATTTTTATCATGTTATATGATCGTTATCTTTTACTAAACTGATCCTCCTTTGAAACCATGAGCCCTGTCAGGGGGAGAATTATGTCTCATCTTTGAATTCTGAATGTCTAGCTTAGTTCTGGTACTAAGATTCCATAGAGTCTCCAGCTGGGCTGCTAATACACTTGTATGCAACACAATTGATTTAGTTCAAATAATACATTGTTTTGATTAATGACAGTTCTGTCTTCCCAAATTTTATGCTGAGGTGGTTTGTTTCTTCTTCATTTAAGATTTATGTCAAATCAGGGAGAGGGGAGAGAGAGGCAAAGAGGGGGGCAGTTTAGTCAAAGAACTAGCATGGAAGAACCATGGACATGGACAACAAGTGGCAGGGAGTGACCTTGGCAGGGAGTGGGTGGGTGGGGAAGGGGACAGAGGGGAGGAAAAGGGATGTATGTAATACAACAACAATAAAATTAAATTAAAAAGAAAGATTTAAAGGTGCCCGGCCTGCGAACCCAAAGGTCGCAGGTTCGATTCCCCAGCCAGGACACATAACAAGGTTGCAAACCAGGTCTCCAGTCGGGTCTGAGGCTGGAGGTAGGTGAAAAGCAACCATACATTGATGTCTCTCTCCCTCTCTGCCTCTATCCCTTCCCCTCTTTCTAAAAATAATGAAATAAAATCTTAAAAAAAAAAAAAAAGTAAGATTTATGTCAAATCGATTTGTTAAACATTTGATGAGCATTGCATATGTAAAATACTTTCCTACTCTCTGGAGTACCACAGATGAATAAGACACAAAGGAGGTCACAGAAATTTTCTTGGGTCTCCCTTCCCCCATTTCTCAATTCTTTGTTGTACAGGTTATTCTTACTGAGCCTGGAATTGTGTCTAAGGAAATCAAAACACGTAAAGAGCTTAATTACAACCTAGTATACTCAGAGTTTAATTACAATATAATATATTCAGTCCAGCAGTAGAAGTTTGGTCCAATTACAGAGAGAGCACAGAAGACAGCATCATAGAATTCATGGGTGATCCTGGAGGAGGTGACGTATGAGTGACTTAGTGAAGGATAAAAAGACAATCCAGAGATGCTCAGGCAGGTGAAAGCTCCTCCCAAGTGAAGAAGAAGCATGTACAAAGGCCTAGAGAGGTGAAATAGCACCATGTGTTCCAGAAACAATAATACTTTGGCATCTGTGTGTCATGAAGTTTGGTAGGATGAGGTGGGAGATGAAGCTAGGGTAATAGGTAATATTTCAAGTGCTAAGATGTTTCATGTTTGAACAACTTCTTAGTTAAAGAATGATGGTCTTTAATATAGCTGGTGATGTTAATAATCCAAGTATGAAGCCATGTATCACAATTTCCCATCCCCTTCCATCATAGAATTAAGCAAGGTTCTGTGGTCATCTGGCTACATTTCAGTGTTCATTGTTTGGGTGGATAAGAATGAAAAGAGCATGCTCTGGAAGTTTATGGTTTTATCAAGGATGGAAAATGTATTCACACAAGCAGTTTCTACAGATTAGTGCAAATTAAAATTGTAAAGATAGTGTATGAGTACAATCTTGACATTGGATTGTGAGAACGATTAGAGAAGTGTAGGGGTTATAAAGAGACAACCTGGTTTTTGGATTAAGAAAAACAATTTTCATCAGAGCTATCTGAGCATGGAAACTGCAAAATGGAGGAATATACTTGTAAATTAGAAACTTTTAATGATTTGTAGTCCATAATAAAGAAATGACTTAGCTAGACCAAGAAATAATCATCTTTGAGCTTTTTAAATAGGAACCAATTTTATTTTTCCCTTAAAATGTATTTATTTTCTTGTTCTCTACTAAGGATATGAACCTGTGTTAAAGTCTTTAATTAATGCTTATTTTTCACTACTTTTATTTGTTCTGTGCTTTTAGGTATTCAATTTGTCTTAGAGTTTGTTTGTTATTTAAATAGAGCAGGTCCTTGTGTTTCTGCCAAGCCAGTCTCAGTTTAAGCTACACTGAGGTTATTTAAGTCTCTCGTTTCATCTCTTTACCTTCAAAAAATAAACCACAGTCCTCTGCCTTTTTTCTTGAAAAATATATTCACTCAACATCTCCTTGTCTCATTTGTCTTTACCTCCCCACTGTCCTCTACTTGGATATTCTTTCCCCTCATGGAGTTAAGAGTAGCCTTTTGTCATAGGGTTATTCTGTGTACCATCCTAGAGTCTTTGATCTTGAAAGCACATTTCACATTTAGGTAAACTCAAATTTAGGAGGTGATGTGTTTTAATCCTTCAAAAGAAAAATGTGGGAATATTTGACTTTTTATTTGTATAATTCATAAATATTTAAATTTGACTGAGCACTTGCTAGTTTAATAATTAAAAAGTAAAAATGGTTTAATTCTGAAAAGCTAAATTCAATAATGGAACCTTTAGTACCATTTCAGATCTGTTCAAATTAAGCTGTATCTACCTCTACTTGTATACACATGCCACAATGTAAAATTGTGTTGAAAAGCTCATACTAGTTAGAAAGTAAGAGTCATAAAAATGTTCATGCTGTAGGAATGACCCAGAAACTATACTTCTGAAAAACAACCTAAGAAAGTAATTCAAAAGAAGTAAAAGGTAAAATCTATATACAGCTCGTCTACACACAGAAATATTGGGGAAATATGATTTTCATATGGGATAGTTAGAAAAATAATGATTCATCAACTGGATAGAATATTATTGAAATTGAAAATGATTGTAATAAAAACTTAGTTAAAACATAGCATTTTACATTATAATAAGAAAAATAATGCAAATTTATATATACACTAAATAAAGCTGTGGACAACTAGATGATAAAAATAGCTGTTGTTCTAGTGTAGTGAAAATTATCAGTTGATTTTTAACTTTATTGAATATCTTTCCAATAAATAAAGTGGGAAAAATTTAAACAGTTTCGAATTGTCAGTTAATGCAGGGTATTGTTGTTCTGGGACTTTTGCAGCAAAAAAAGGAAGGGCTTTGGGATCCGAGGTCCTTTCCTCTTTCTTTCACTGACTAAAAGAATTACCCCCTAGGAAAGATGGAAAGCTGTACTTTCTTAGAAAGTGATTTCCAGGCATGTGATACTAGACTGGCTTCCAAGGGAGAGATTGCAGATGCCATTCTGAGAAATCTTTAAGAAAAATTAGAAAGTGGCTGTGGTTGATTTATGTATTCATATTACTAAAAAATGGATTAAGTCTGTTAATTTTTTAATAACCATTTTATTGAAATAAAATTCACATTCTATAAACTCATCCTTTTAAGCACACAATCAATAGTTTTTAATATACATTTACAGACTTGTATCACTATAACTATTATCTCTTTTAGAACATTAAGAAAAAGTACCCATTAGCAGCCACATCCCATTCTTCTTTCCTACCAGCCCCCTGGCAACCACTAATCTACTCTCTCTCTAAGGACTTGCCTATCTTAGACATTCTATATATTGGAATCATACATGGAATCTACAATACATGGACATTTATTTGTGCCTGTTGCTTTCATTTAGCATAATAATTTTTTTTCTTTTAATTTTATTGTTGTTGTATTACATCCATCCCTTTTTTTCTCCCCTCTGTCCCCCTCCCCACCCACCCTTTCCCCGCAAAGTCAATCCCACCTGTTGTCCATGTCCATGGTTCCTTTATACTAGGTTCTTATCTAAGCTGCTCCCCTTCTTTGCCTCTGCCTCCCTAGCATAATAATTTTGAGATTCATCCATATTGTAGCACATATCAGTACTACATTCCTCTTTATGGTCGAATAATGTTCCATTGTGTAGTATACCACATTTTATTTATACATTCATTAGTTGATGGGCTTTTGGGTTGTTCCTCCACCCCTCAGTTTTGGGCTGTTTTAAGTCGTACTGCTATGTCAACATGTGTAAACAGTTTTCAGGTGGACATACATTTTAGGTTTTTTGGGGGGTATATATGCAGGAGTGAAATTTCTGGGATATATATATATATATATATATATATATATATATGTCTGTTTTACATTTTGAGAATCTGCCAAACTGTTTTCCAAAGTTTCTGTACCATTTTACACTCCCACCAACAATGTGTGAGAGTTCCCTGTGATGATCTTATGACATCCCTTCCAGTTCTTACTACAGTGCTTGGCACCTAGTAAACATTGAATAGATGCCATTATTCTTACTGATATTGTCCTCACTGTTATTAAAGAAAACTGGAAATTGCCTTGGGATACATTGTAAGTAAAATGAAGTTACAGTTATGTTTCTTGTACTAGGCTGTATTTTGACATTTTTTGAATGAGTTTATTTGAGCCAAAATGAACATTTATATAATTATATTTTTTCCTTAATTATATTTTAGAGAGAGATTGTAAACCTGTGTATGAATTTATTCCTTTCAATAAATTACTTTGATGTGGTTCTGAAGTCTGCAACTATTAAGTAAACACATGTACTCATATATTTAGGGCATGTCATTTTATCCTCCTGGGTCTCCTAACCTGCTTCCTTGAATATAGGTGGTAGAGTTAGACCTAGCAGCACCTGTTATGTCACAGCAGGCTTTTAGAGCAAAGGAGCACAAAGAAGAAAAATGGAGTCCTGGGCCTTGACCACCAGGATCACCAAGGTTAGTGGTACAGTAGGTTGTGTGCAGGTGTGCGCTCACTTTCTCAACGTGTGAGCTTTCTTCTGCGTCCTCACCTCCTTTGCCCTATTTCTCCTCCCTCACTCCCTTACTGCTTCCCTCACACTTCCAATTCCTATTTTAAGGGGACATTAATATAAAAGAGCTTCATATATGATTAATAATTAAATTCATTGACACAGCAACAGTATGGTGGCTACCAGAGGGTAAGGGGTGGGGGTAGTAAATGGTAAAAGGGATAACATATATGGTGATGGAAGAATATTTGATTTTAGGTGGTGGGCACACAATGCAATATACAGATGATATATCATAGAATTGTATCTTTGAAACCTATATCATTTTATTAACCAATGTCACCCCAATAAATTTAATTTGTAGAAATGTTGACCATACAAAAACCTAGTTCTAGCCATTGTTCAACACTTTTCATGGTTCTTCCCTTATTGCCACCTTTTAACAATATTTTCTTTCTGTGGTTCAGTTGGTTGCAGCATTGTCCTGTGCACCAACGAGTTACAGGTTTGATTTCGTTCGGGGCATATAACTGGGTTGTGGGTTTGATCCCCAGTCAGGGCACGTGCAGGGATTGGGAGGTGGGAGGCAAATGATCGATATTTCACTTTCACACTGATCTCTTTCTCTTCTTACCCCTTCCTCTTTCTCTAAGGTATATCCTTGGGTGAGGATTAAAAATATTTTCTTCCCTTCATGCCTATTAATTATTTGACAGATAATTACTGACCACATACCATATATCAGGCACTGTTTTAAGTATTTGCTTCTGGTCTCCATTGCCTTTTGTTCCCACTTTTATTTTATCTCTTTCATTCCCTTTCTTTCCCAGATTAGAAGTTAGAGACAAATGAGAGAACAAAATTGTAGGATGGAATATTTATGTATATTGTAGTCTCTGCATATTCTAATAATCGTTTCACAGATTTTCTTTGATTTCTAAAATTGTATGTTTTGCTTGAATGTCTCAGTTTTATATAACAAGATATTTCATTTGTGTGTGCATTGGATTTAAAAACTACTAATTATCATCGTTTCCAGAATTGCAACATTGATTTATTTTCTAAGTCTGGCAAAATGGGAATGAGGCCCTGGTAGGAGGAGAAAGACAGATGTACACCAGAGGAGATTGACAGGGTAGGGGCTATGCGTCAGAGAACTGGCTGAGGCATGTAAATAGTTCATATACAGTGCTGTTACATTACGTTGCTCTTATGTGCCAGTTCAGTAAAGTATTTTCATGTTGGCTTATAGAGACAGAAGAAATTGTAGAGATTATTTACTTCACTTACAAAAAGTACATCATGGGACTTCTGGTCTGATGGTGGCATAGGCAGATACAGCTTACGTCCTTGCACATCCACAACAAAATTACAACTGAGCATAACCGTCCTCAGAACCATCAGAAATCAAGTTGAATGCAAGTCTGACAACCATGGTATTAAAGAAACCACACCCATCCAGGCTGGTAGGAGGGGTAGAGAAATGGAGTAGGCTGGTCTCACATCCACAAAAGGTGGATAAAAATTTGGGAGGGATATCTTGGGAACTAGGAGTCCCAGACCCACACCAGGTACCACAGTCCAGGGGTCTGTGCTAGGATGATAAGTCCCTATAACTTCCATCTGCTAAAACCAACAGGGATTGAGTTGGTGGAAGAAACTTCTACAGTCTCAAGCAGTTCTTCTTAAAGACTCTATACACGGACTCACCGACTCAGACTCATTCTGAGCTGTAGCACTGGAATAGCAGCTTGAAAGGCACCATGGTATACAAGGAGAAACTGAAGTTTCTGGCTCCAATGGGAGAGGACAACCTTCTCCCAAACAGGAAGGTGGGCAGAAGCCCTCCTTTTTGGAGCCCTCCCCCCACAGAGCCTAAGAGCCACAGAGCTGTTTGCACTGTTTGCCCCACCATGGAGATCCCCTGACACTCAGTCCCACCCAAATTATGAGCCCACCCAAGCTTTGAACAGTGACTTTTCCATATGAATGGCTGAGCTTGGTTCATGCCTCACAACTTCCTAATTCCCCTCAAACAAGCTATAGCTGGCTTCAGTGATCCCCCACCCCTCATAACTCTTGCTAAGTGGGCCCAGGCCCGGCACTAGTAGCAGCCAGCTTAGATTCACAGCTTGGCTTCACCTGGGAATCTCCAAGCCCAGCACAAGGAGCAGCATCTTAGGTTGCACTATAGCTCATTCAGGGTCTCCTGGGCAAAACACAGGTGAGGACTGACCTTGGCCTGCACCACCCAGGAATCCCCAGAGCTTGCCCACTCAGTGGGCAGCTACAGACTCAATTGGAGCACCACCACCCTGCTCCTGCACAGCTGATTCTCCACGGAGGGCAGAGGTTGGTGGTCTGTGGTCACAGCCAGTCCTTGCACCTGACTGACCTGGGTAAATCCTTCCCATTGACCTGCCAACAGCAATCAAGGCTCAACTACAAGAGGTAGGTGCACCTCAAATACCTAGCTTGGGTAACATGGGAGGCTGTGCCACTGGACCCTACAGGATACCTACTACATTAGGCCACACTACCAAGACGGAGTCATAGCAGATCTACCTAAAACATAGAAACAAATACAGGGAGGCTGCCAAAAGGAAGAGACAAAGAATCATGGCCCAAATTAAAGAACAAATCAAAACTCCAGAAAAAGACAAGCAAAATGGAGATAAACAATCTCTCAGATACAGAGTTCAAAGCACTAGTTATAAGGATGCTCAAGGAACTTAAAGAGGATCTCAGCAGAATAAAAAAGATCCAAGCAAAAACAAAGGATGCGCTAATTGAAATAAACAGCAATTTACAGGGAAACAACAGTAGAGGGGAGAGCTGAAAATCAAATCAATGATTTGGATCACAAGGAAGCAAAAATAACCAATCTGAACAAGAAGAAAAAAAATTTTTTTAATGAGAACAGTGGAAGGAATGTCTGAGACAACTTAAAACATCCCAACATTCTTATTATAGGAGTGCCAGAAGGAGAAGAGAAAGAGAAGAACTTGGAAATCTATTTGAAAAAATAATGGAAGAAAACTTCTCTAGTTTGGTGAAGGAAGTAGACATAAAAGTTCAGGAAGCACAGATTTCCACACAAGATGAATGCAAAGAAGCCCACTCCAAGATACTTCTGAATTAAAATGCCAAAGATTTTTAAAAATTAAGAGAGAATCTTGCAGCAAGAGAAAAGTAGTTATCTACAGGGGAGTTCCTATAAGACTGTCAGCTGATTTCTCAAAAGAAACTTTGCAGGCTAGATGGGACTGGCAAGAAATATTCAACGTCATGAAAAGCAGGGACCTACAGCCAAGATTGCCCTACTCAGTAAAGATATCATTTCGAATGGAAGCACAAAGATCTTCCCGGACAAAAATAAATAAAGGAATTTATCATCACCAAACCATTATTGTCTGAAATGTTAAAAGGACTTATTTAAGGAAAAGAAGAAGATCAAAACTATGAACAGCCCTGGCTGGTGGCATAATGGATAAGGTGCCGGCCTGCGAACCCAAAGGTTGCTGGTTCGATTCCCAGCCAGGGCACATAATCAGGTTGCAAGCCAGGTCTCCAGCCAGCTCTGTAGCTGGAGGCAGGTGAAAGGCAACCATACATTGATGTTTCTCTCCCTCTCTGCCTCTCTTCCTTCCCCTCTCTTTAAAAATAATAAATAAAATCTTTAAAAAAACAACTATGAACAGTAAAATGGCAATGAATACATATCTATCAACAAATGAATTTAAAAAAACCCTAAGGAAACAATAACAGATGGAACCATAGATACAGAGAAGGTTTTGATGGTTGTCAGATGGGAAGCATGTGTAGGGGAAAGGGTCAAGTAATGAGGGGATTAAGAAGTACAAATAGGTAGTTACAGAATAGCCATGGGGCTATAAAGTTCAGTATAGGAAATGGAGCAGCCCAAGAACTTATATGCATGACCTATGGATGTGAATAATGGTGTGGGAATTGGCTGACTGAGTGGAGGGGAGCAAAGGGGGAAAAACTGGGACAAGTCTAATAACATTAATAAAATTTAAAAATTTTAAAAATAATTGTATTTCACTGAAAAAGAAAATGTCATGAAACATGCAAAGTACCCTGTTTTCACCCCAATTGCTACAAAGGAACTGATAATAGGAAGACTAAACTTTATGTACTAACTCAGAAGCCATCTTGTAGTCATCTCAAAGCATAAATGTTCCCCAACTGAGGAAATAAGTGAATAGATCAGTATCCCCTCCCTGCCCCCCACACACTTTCCTTTCCACATCGTGGTATAAAAGATTAGTAATTTGTAAAGCACTAGGGCAGACAGACAGGGCTACTGTCAACTGGAGGTGGCTGACCTGAGGTTAAGGTGATCAATATCTCCATCCATCTGTAACCCTATTTCACACACCCATTAAGGAGCTCTGGAATAAATTGTGTAAACCACGGTGTTATGTTGAGTCAGTATTGAATTTTACTTCTTACTGAGAAAAGTCAAAATGAAAAGACTAAGGCTGTCTTTTCTGCATGGGAAACTTATCATTTAATGTAGCCAGCTTCATTAATTATCTTAGCTAAATCTTCAGGATAATTTGCTGCAGCTTCTATATCAGCACCTGCTGCTTCACCTTGGACTTTCATGTTATGGAGATGGCTTACTTCCTTATACCTCATGAACCAACCTCTGCTAGTTTCAGAAGTTTCTTTCGCAGCTTCCTCACCTCTCTCAGCCTTCATAGAATTTGAGAGTTGCGGCCTTGCTCTGGATTAGGTTTTGGTTTAAAGGAATGTGTGGTTGGTTTGATCTTCTATTCAGACCACTAATACTTGCTCCATATCAGCAGTAAGGCTGTTTTGCTTATCATTCATATGTTCACTGGAGTAGCACTTTTTCTTTTTTAAGATTTTATTCAGTATTCTTAGAGAGAGGGGCAGGGAGGGAGGAAGAAAGAAAGAGAAACATCAATGTATGGTTGCCTTTTACCTGCCTCCAACTATGGACATGTCTGAAGACCTGGCTTGCAGCCTGGCTGTGTGCCCTGGCTGGGGAACTGAACCAGTGACCTTTGGGTTTGCAGGCCGGCACCTTATCAATTGTGATACCAGCCAGGGCTATCATTATTCATTTTAAAAGTGCATTGTTGTGACGGAAACAAACTGAAATCAATGACAACACCAAAAATTGGTGAGGATGCAGAGAAACTGGATCCTCATGCATTGCTGGTGAGAATGTAAAATGGCACAGCTACTCTGGAAAAGAGTTTGGCAGTCCCTTTAAAAAACTAAACATGGCCCTGGCTGGTAGCACAGTGGGTAAGGCGCCGGCCTGCGAACCCAAAGATCGCAGGTTCGATTCCCCAGCCAGGGCACATAACAAGGTTGCAAACCAGGTCTCCAGTCAGATCTGTGGCTGGAGTCAGGTGAAAGGCAACCATACATTGATGTCTCTCTCCCTCTCTGCCTCTTTCCCTTCCCCTCTTTCTAGAAATAATGAAATAAAATCTTAAATTAAAAAAAAAATTTAAAACAAAAAACAAAAAACTAAACATGTTGATTGCCCAGCCAGGGCACATAACCAGGTTGCAAGCCCGGTCTCCAGCCAGGTCTGTAGCTGGAGGCAGGTGAAAGGTAACCATACATTGATGTCTCTCTCCCTCTCTGCCTCTCTCCCTTCCCTTGTCTCTAAAAATAATAATTTAAAAATCTTCAAAAAACTAAATATGTAACTACCATATGATCCACCATATACTCTTGGGCATTTATTCAGAGAAATGAAAATTTATTTTCATAGAAAAACCTCTCTGTGAGTGTTCATAGCATCTTTAGTTGTACTGCTCTAAAAGTGGAATCAGTCCAGATGTCCTTCAATAAGCGAATAGTTAAACAGTGGTTCATACTACTCAGCAATAAATAGGAAGGAGCTATTGATATATACAACAACTTGGAAGAATCTCCAGGATATTATGCTGAGCTAAAAAAATCAATTCTAAGAATTTACATACTATATAAATCCACTTATGTAACATTATATATGTGAAGTTGTAAAGATAGAGAACTGATTATTGGCTGCTCTGGAATGAGGAGAGGAGATGGAGGTGGAGGTGGTTATAAAGGGCTGTATGGGATCCTTGTCATAATGAAATTGTTATGTTCTCAACTATAGTAGTGGATACATGAACCTACACATAACAAAATTGTATAGAACTAAATGCATTCACACAAACAGGTACAAATGAGCACAAGTAAAATAGGAAATCTGAGTAAAATTAGTAGATTATATCAATGTCGTTATTATGGTTGTGATTATTACAATTTTATTGAAAAAAACTGGGAAAAGGGATCTCTGTATTATCTCTAAAATCACATATGATTCTATAGTCATCTCAAAATAAAAACCTAACATAAATCCAAGTTTCAATAACTAAATTATTGGTTGTCTAGCCAAGATGGAGGTGTAGGTAAACATGCCTTGCCTCCTTGTACAACTATAACAAAAATTACAACTAGACTACAAAGCAAGTGTCACCCATAATTGTCAGAAAATCAACTGTATGTAAGTCTGACAACCAGGGATTTAAAGAAGCCACATTCATTCAGCTGAGTAGGAGGGGTGGAGATGCAGAGGAGAGGTGAAGAGGCACAGAGACATGGAGTGGCACTGAGAGGTGGAGGAACAGGCAGTTGCACATTAACGTGTGGTGGATTAAAATCCAGAGGGATACCTCAAGAACTAGCAATCCCAGACCCAGAGAGACTACCCAGCCCAGAGTTCCAGTACCAGGAAGACAAGTCCCAGTAAGTTCTGTCTGTAAAAACCAATGGGGGTTGGAATGGTGGAAGAAACTCTAGGATCTCAGGAGACTCCTCTTAAAGGGTCCATAAATGTCTCAGGACTTACAAACCCACCCCCCTTGGGGTTCAGAACCAGAGCAACAGTTGAAAGAGTACAAGTGGCATACAGGGAGAAAATGAAGTGACTGGCAACAGGGTGAGTGCTGGGAGACAGCTTCCTCCCAGACAAATTTCCAGAGGCCAGGTAGCAGTATTGTCCCCTCTTCCAGCCCTCCCCCACACAGCCACAAAATAGTGAAACAGTTGCCCTACCTTGGTGTTTACCTAAGGCTCTGCCCACACAATTTAAAGGTGCCTTTTCTGCAATAGGCCACACTGCTAAGACAGGAGCTTTACACAAACAAACACAAGGAGGCTGCCAAATTGAGGAGACGAAGAAATATGACCCAAATGAAAGAACAGAACAAAACTCCAGAAAAAGAATTCAATGAAATGGTGATAAGCAGCCTATCAGGTACAGAGTTCAAAACACTGGTTATTAGAATCCTCAAAGAACTCACAGTACTGCAACAGCATAAAAAAGACCGAGGCAGAACTGAAGGTTACACTAAGTGAAATAAAGAAAAATCTACAGGGAACCAAATATGGAGTGGATGAAGCCAAGAATCAAATCAACAATTTGGAATACAATGAAGAAAAGAGCATTCTCTCAGAAGAGCAAAAGAAAAAAAGAATGAAAAAAAATGAGGATAGGCTTAGGAGCCTCTGGGATATCTCCTAATGTGTCAATATCTGCATCATAGGCATAAGAGAAGGAGAAGAGGAAGAGCAACAAATTAAAAGTTTATCTGGAAAATTAATTTGGTGAAGGAAATAGACATGTAAGTCCAAGAAGCACAGAGAATCCCAAACAAATTGGACTCAAAGAGAACCACACCAAGATGAATCATAATCAAAATGTCAAAGGTTAAAGATAAAGAAAATCTTAAAAACAGCAAGAGAAAAGTAGACAGTTACCTGCAAAGGAGTTCCCATAAAACTGTTTCTCAGAAGAAACATTGCAGGTTAGAAGGGACTGGCAAGAAGTATTCAAAGTGATAAAAAGCAAGAACCTAAAACCTAGATTACTCTATCCAGCAAAGCTATCATTTAAAATTGAAGGGCAGATAAAGTGCTTCCCAGACAAGATAAAACTAAAGGAATTAATCATTGCTAAGTCATTATTATATGAAACGCTAAAGAGAATTATATAAGAAAAAAAGATTAAAATGTTGAACATTAAAATGGCAATACATTCACAATTATCAATACCTGAGCCTAAGTAACAAACTAAGCAAACAAGCAGAACAGGGACAGAATCATAGATATGGAGAATATTTGGAGGGTTATCATTTGGGAAAGGGAAGAGGGAGAATGTGGAAAAAGGCTCAGGAATTAAGAAGTTCAAACTGGTCGGTTAAAAATAGAGGAATGTTAAGAACAGTATAGGAAATGGAGTAGCTGAAGAACTTCTATGACCCATGAATGTGAACTAGGGATAGATTGCTGGAGGGAACGGGGGTACTGGATGGAGGGGAGTAAGGGAAGAAATTGGGACAACTGTAATAGCATAATCAATAAAATATATTAAAAATAAAAGTTATTGGTTTATACTACTTTAAGAGCTATAGTATATTTTATTAATAATTTTTTGTTTATTTAAAAAAATTTATTGATCTTAGAGTAAAAAAGTCAGTTTGTTGTTCCACTTACTTATATATCCACTGACTAATTCTTGTATGCAGTCTGACTGGGGATCAAACTCAACATCGACATGAGGAGATGATGCTGTAACCAACTGAGCTATCTGGCCAGGGCAGTTTTGTTATTAATTAATAAGTTATTAATCATTTAAAGAAATATTGGAATGGTGGGGACCTTGAATGATACATTCCAGTCCTGGCCCTATTGCCAGTAAGCAATATAATCCTATTTTATGTAACCAGACAGGGGTTTCAAGAGAGGTTATTATTATTGTTTTTAAATATTTTATTTATTTATTTTTAGAGAGGGGGGAAGGAGGGTGATAGAGAGAGAGAGAAACATCAGTATGCAAAAGGAATATTGATCACTTGCCTCTTGCTCACCCCCAGTTGGGACATGGCCCACAACCCAGGCATGTGCCCTAACTGGGAATTGAACCAGCAACTTTTCGGTCTGCAGGATGGCACTCAGTCCACTGAGCCACATCAGTTAGGGTGAGAGTTTATTATGTTTATAATAATATTTAATTTAATATGAATTTATTATGTTAATATGAATTATATGGAGAACTTTAAAATGCATATTCTCAGACTTCATCCCCTAAGGATTCTGATTTAGTAGGTCTGGAGGTAGATCCTGGTAACCTGCACTTTTAAAAATATCAGCTGATTCTGATTCAAAATTTTAATGATTACACTTTGAGAAATATTAGATTATAGTGTTATGGTGAACAAATAAGAGCCCTGTACATTTCTTTGTGGCGTACAGGATTTGTGGCTAGGTGAGAATTTTAAGAGCAAAGCACTGATAAAATTTTTCAAACACCCACGTGTTGGAAAAAGAATGTTTGACAAAACTGGGTATGTACTTGCTCTGAATCAACAAGAACTTTGAACAAAAAGGATCTTGCATTTGGTTCTTACTCATGTTGAAGGAGTCCTGCCCCATTTCTTAACTGTTTGGCCTGCCTGACTCATGATTTATGCTGTACAAAGAAAGCAACAATCCCTGTTTTAGTTACATGGAGTGTGTAAAGGGAATACTTCACTAGGGTGAGGAAGGCTGAAGTACTTTACAAGCTCTCAATCTAAAGTACTCATTATTTTTTTGTAAATGAGATTTCAACTAATGACCCAAACTTATTTTTTTCCACCAGATGCTAGAAGTCAAGTCAGTTAAAATGATTGTTATTGAAAAACATATACAAAGACCCTGGCTGGTAGCACAGTGGATAAGACGCCGGCCTACAAACCCAAAGGTCGTAGGTTCAATTCCCCAGCCAGGGCAACATAACCAGGTTGTAAACCAGGTCTCCAGTCAGGTCTGTGGCTGGAGGTAGGTGAAAGGCAACCATACATTGATGTCTCTCTCCCTCTCTGCCTCTCTCCCTTCCCCTCTTTATAAAAATAATTAAATAAAATCTTAAAAAAAAAAAAAAAACATATACAAAGAAATTGTCTTATTCTACTTTTTTTAGTTTGCAGCTTCTTGAAATTCGAGTGACCTCTCTCTGCCTCGCTGCCTAGAGCAGATAATTAGCACATTTTCACTTGGGGCTTCTTCACTTCCCAAACTCCTGGATATATATATATATACATATACATATATATTATATATATGTATATATATATTATATGCTTTGAACTAGCCAGTTATTCTGTGAAAGCCCACTCTCTCTGGAATTGAGGCTAGAAAGGATCAACTCTATCCCTTCCTCTCGAGAAAATCCATAGCAGAATAATACATTTTACCAATGAAACCTCTGCAAATCCGTTCTCATTTTTGATCCTAGATCTGACTGGGAGTGGAGTCAGAGAACCAATACTTAGCCCTTTTGGCTTTTAATCTGTGTTTTCTTGGGCAGCTCACTTTGGTATGTGGCTTTTATTGTATCTTTGTGACTCACAGTACAGAGCTCATAGCACCATGTATGAGGAGGGACAAAAAAAAAAAAAAAAACAACAACAACAACAAAACAAAACAAAATAAAACAAAAACAAAAAGGGGATTCTCTTAAGAGGGTGGGCCCTTTGTAGTACAGTCTTCCCCCTAGGTGGGTGTTGTAGGAACCCATCTGTGTCAATGCACCGGCTGGCACTGTTTTGAGAGGCTGCATTCAGCTTGAGTGAATTTTCTTGAAGACTAAGCATGTTTGCCCATTTCATGACGGGTGATTTACGAGCACACCTGCCCACACTGCACTGAGAGTTCAGCAGGTTGTGTTTTTTTTTTTTTTTTACCAAAAGCAGCATGACCCCCTGCTGCACCCTCCCTATTGGCCCAGTCATGCCCTGAGCAATTTTTTTGTTTGTTTCCCTGGATGAAAAAGTCATCACAGGGAAATGTTTTACTGATGTGGAATAGGTGGAAAACAAAAACAACTAACAACAGCAACAGCAACAGCAAAGAAACCCCAGCAGAAACACTAAAAGGTATCAAGATTGATGAGCTCAAACACTGTTTTGAGTAGTGGAAAAAAGTCTCCTTAGATATATTGCATCAAATGGAGAATACTTGGAAGATGACTGACGTATAAGCATGTAAGAATAAATACACAATTTTTAAGAAATAAATTCTGTTCTTTTGAAACCCCCCCCCCTTGTGTTATACATAACTTGGTACTTTATGTAGTAAAAATACAAAACTATACATGGGAATGATAGATACAGATTTTCCACATAATGATTTCCTCTGAGGATGAAGTGGGAAGAAGAGGAATGTAAGGGGAGAGGGTTTAGGTCTGTTCGTTATATTTTATTTCTTCTTAGAAAACTTTAAAATCAATATGGCAAACTGTTGACATTTGTTTACATTTAGTGGTGGACACAGAGCTATCTTTTTTAAAGATTTTATTTATTATTTCCAGAGAGAGAGGAAGGGAGAGAGGCAGAGAGGGAGAGTGACATCAATGTATGGTTGCCTTTCACCTGCCTCCAGCCATAGACCTGGCTGGAGACCTGGCTTGCAACCTGACTATGAGCCCTAGGTGGGAATCAAAGGAACGACCTTTGGGTTTGTGGGCTGGTGCCTTATCCACTGTGCCACCAGCCAGGGCTTCAGAGCTACTTTTTATGGTATTATCTCTAATAGAAGTCATCTGAAATGATCCCAACTCCCCACCCTCAGATATACACATAGACACCCATCATTTCCTTCTTTCCTATGGTACAGGGAGTCACTGTCTCTTCATCTCCGTTCTGGACCTCCTTCCATCTAACCTTCTCAAAACCTTGTGCTGTTAATCTGTCAACAGCCTGCTAGTTTCTCTGACTAAAACAGCAACAACAACAACTCTGCTTTAAGCCCAGCTAATGCCCAATGTCTTTCCTCCTCTTCATAGTGAAACTTATCTTGAGACTTCACTTGGTTGTCTTTATTCTCACACTTCCTACTCTTCAACCTACTCCAGTCTGGCTTCTTCCCCACGAAGTATTCTTGTCAAGGTCAACAGGACATCTGTGCCACTAAATGCAATGGATGTTTTTCCATTCCCAGCTTTGTCAACTCTTGGCAGCATTTGACCGCAATTGACCCGTCTTTGTGTCTTAAAATCTTCTTTCCATGAGTTCCCCATTACAATGTTTCAATGTTTTTTCCAACCTTTTTTCTTCTCCAAGCGCTTCTATATCAGTTTTTTTTTTTTTTTTTTTTTTTTTTTCAACCAGCTCTTAAATAGTGAAGATTCCCAGGGCTCAATCCTAAAGCCTTTCCTCGCCCTGAATTTTTTCCCCATAACTGATGGCATATACTCCCATGGCTTCTATTACAGTACTTTAGAGTGACTCCTCTGAGCCTTCCCTGTGACTCCCAAACCTCTACTGGAGGGACCATAGGTAAGGATAAGAGGTAATTTAGGTTCCATACAGGTAACTCAGCCCTTTATCTTCACAGGTAGACTCGTTTGGGGCAATTAGATTCTGGATAGAGACCCATTGTATAGTGAAAAGAGCAAGAGTGCTAGGCCATCATTACAAATCAACAAACAAGTGCTGGTGAGGATGTGGAAAAAGGGAACCCTAGTGCATCAGTGGTGGGAATGCAAACTGGTGCAACCATTATGGACAACAGTATGGAGTTTCCTCAAATAACTAAAAATGGAACTGCCTTTTGATCCAGCAATTTCACTGCTAGGACTATACCCAAAGAACCCCAAAACACTAATTCAGAAGAACCAATGCACCCCTATGTTCATAGCAGCGCTATTCACAATAACCAAGTGCTGAAAACAGCCAAGTGCCCATCAGTAGATGAATGGATCAAAAAACTTTGGTACATTTACAAATGGAATACTACACAGCAGAAAGAAAGAAAGAACTCCTACCTTTTGAGATAGCATGGATGGAACTGGAGAGTGTTATTGTGATTAGTGAAATAAGCCAGGTGGCAAAAGACAAATACCATACGATCTCACCTAATACAGGAAACTAAAGAACAGAACAAACAGATAAGCAGAATAGAACCAGAGACATGGAAGCAAGAAACAGACTTGACTGTGACCAGAGGGGTTGAGGGAGGGGATGAGAAGGGGAAATAATGGGAAAGGTTTAGTCACGGAACTAGTAGTATGAATGACCCATGGACATGGACAACAAGGTGGGGATTGACTATGGAAGAGAGGATGGGATGGGTGAGGCAGAGGAGAGAAATGGGGGAAAATGAAACAACTGTAATACAATAACAATAAATTAATTTTAAAAATTAATAATTTAAATTAGAAAAAAAAAGTGCTAGGCCTGACACATATTTTGGAGAAAAGAACACTACCAGGCCCCGCATACTGTTTTACTGATCTTTGCATTTTTTTTAATGGGAAAAATTTTTTAGTATACATGCTTGATACATGTCGCTATTATTATACACATTATTAGTTTCATGAATAGCAACTTTTAAGTGTATTTTTCTTTTATGATTTTGTTTAATTTTCACATCTGGATTTTATAGAAAGATAACTAAAGATCTGGAAAGTTTAGTAACTTGTCCAAGATCACAGAACTTACTAACTGGGTTGTGTGTGACAAATCCCAAACCATCTGAGGCCTCAGTTACAAAGTTGCAGATTTCAGCTGTCATCTGCCAGGCTTCTTCTAGCTCTGAACAACCTGTGCTCCTATGCAGTAGCTAATACTCACCTAAGATATAATCTCTAATTTGATATTTTTAGTAGATAATGTCATGATCCACTAATAACTAGAAATTTTAGGAATTGGTGGTGGAAGAGAAAATAAATACTTAAAAAGCATCATTAATTTGGTGTTTGGTATATAACCATGTGCCACTTGGTTATATACATTCTGAAAAAGGCATTGTTAGGCTATTTGGTCATTGTGCAAACATCAAGAAGCACACAAACCTACATGGTATAGCTCACTATGCTCCTAGGCTACATGGTATAGACTGGTGCTCCTATGGCACAATCTTATACAGCATGTTATTGTACAAAACAACATGCAGTTAAATCAAACACAAGAGAAAATGATGCAGTCAAGAGATGTGTGAGGCTGCAGCTGATGTAACGTGGCACACAGTTTTACAGAAAACTCTTTTCAATAAGTAGAAAGTACTCAAATGCTAAGTATAAGAATAGTAAATGCTTAAGCCAGTAATGCAGCCACTTATGATCATTATCAAATATAATGTAATGCATATAATTATATGTACTATGCTTTTTTTTTTCTTTTTTAAAAAGATTTTATTTATTATTTCCAGAGAGAGAGGAAGGGAGAGAGTCAGAGAGGGAGAGAGACATCAATGTATGGTTGCCTTTCACCTGCCTCCAGCTACAGAACTGGCTGGAGACCTGGCTTGCAACCTGGTTATCTGCCTTGGCTGGGAATTGAACCAGCGACCTTTAGGTCCGCAGGCCGGACCTTATCCACTGTGCCACCAGTCAGGGCTGTACTATGCTTTTTTATGACTGTCAGCACTGTAGGTCTGTTTGCACTAGCATCACAAGTATATCAGTAATGCTTTGTGCTACAAAGTTAGAGCAACTACGACATCACTAGGTGATAGAAATTTTTCAGCTCCATTATAGTTTTATGGGATGATCATTATATATGTGGTCCATCATTGACCTGAATGTTATTATTTGGGCATGACTGTCATTTTAAAAATCAACTGACACTTCCTGCTTACAGGTAAGTGTTGCATAGAGCAGTTCCCCCTTAGCAGGGGTTAATTTCCAAGACACCCCGAAACTAGCTGAAATTTGGATAGTACCCAGTCCTATGTATATGTACTATTTTTCTCTATACCTTCATATCTGTAGTCAAGTTTAGTTTATAGATTAGGCACAGTGAAAGATTAATCACCGCTAATAATAAAATGAAACAGTTGTAATAATACACTGTAATAAAAGTTATGTGAATGTTGTCTTTCCAGTAATTTTTATATTTTTCATTCTAAACCTATTTATGAGTCTGTGTTACCATCCCTTACCTGTAGTAAATGTCTTGGTGTCACTCATTTCAGGGGGACCCTTGAAGTCTTTGTATGGGCCCAGTGCTTTCTGAAGAAACACATTGCTGTCAGACCACATTTTCCATTCTTATATTCCACCCACAAATTTAATGCTTTTTTTCCATCTTAACTAAGCACTTATCATGCACTGTGGCTTTAACTTCGGCAGTTTGAGTTATGACAGCAAAACTAACACAAATTTCATTGTCCTTCATGATTTGATGGATAAATTTGTTCTTATTCTTGATCTTAGCCACTGAGTATATATTTTTCCCTTTCCTTATTAAGTCAAGAACTTTCACTTTTTTATTTAAAGGAAGCATTTTACATCTTCTGTTTGGAATATCCAAATCCCCAACATCACTACTCTCACACTTCAGGGTCATATTTAGGTAAAGGAAGGGTTACTTGAATGCAAGGCCTGCAATACCCTGACAGCTGATCTGATAACTAAAACAGCTACTAAGTGACTAAGCCCTGGGAGCATAGACAGCAGAGAGGTGTCTGGACAAGATTCACGTCCCAGGCAGACAGAGTGGGATGGTGCAAGGTTTTACTATATCACATTACTCAGAATGGCTTGCAACTTAAAACTTATGAATTGTTTATTTCAGAAATTTCCCACTTAATGTTTTCATACCATGGTTGGCCGTAGGTAAGTGAAACAGCAGAAAGCAAAAATACCAATCAGGGGAAGGACTATATTTAAAAGATTGGTAGCAGCAGTCACTTCAAATATAGTTTGCAAGATAGCCATGATCTTGAATACCATGGGTTATTGTGTTAGAATATTTTCATGAGGATTTTTAGGTAATTACTTTTTAGCATTTTCCCCTACAGCAAACTGAAGCCTCTTATTTCTCTAAGTACTTGGGTTGCAGTAAATAGCTGCCAGTGTGGTAGGTGCTTCTCTCTACAGTGTCAGCAAAAACATTTTCATTTAGAGACCGTCTCAGTTCAGTGCATTTTCTTGATGTCAGCTCCTTCTTTTCTATATAAAAATTGCTATGATCAAAATAGCTGTCATTGGCTTCTGAAGCATTTTCTGTAGGCTTTGTTTTGTTTTTAGCTTTCTTTGGAATTTAAAAGAGAGATAGGAAGACAATGTTAGATTAATACCTATCTGAGAAATTCTAAACTTAGAGATGGCCATCTGGTTTGTATGATTTGTAATATTTTCAAATTAGGATAATACGATTCCAAACAGATTTTTTAACCTATTGTAAAATAATAATTTATTTAAAAACAGCTGCAACTGTTTAACCATTAAACTGAAAAGAGGATAGACATTGGTGATGTTTATTCCAATGAGGAATGCTTCTGCAACCTCTTTGTTCTCTAAGAGACTGGTATAGGCAGTGTAAGGTATTATTTCTCATTCCTTGGACCACATAACCTGAAGCTGAGATTCCTCTGTGCTTCCAATTATTGTAGATCAGGCCTAAAGTAATCAAACACAACAGCTCTTAAGATATCTGAATTTTATGGAGGTCAGTTATGTGTTGAGAGTACTTAAAATTTGACTAGATCTCCTGCATCCAGTAATCTGTTTGAGATAAATTTCTAGATACAGCCATAAATTTCTGCATTTTAGAAACCCTGAGGTTAATATTTACCTGCTCTATTCAGTTTTCCACTGATCTTAGGTATACTAGAGCTTTTGCCAAACCTCATGCTAAAGATTCAAAGAGAACAGAAAAAAGCCAAGGCCACTGTCAAAAGAAATGGAACTGAAACTGAAACTAATTATAGAATTGGATGCTGGGGAAGGTAAAAAGAAAAGTGCATTTGAAAAACCAGTGAATGTTAATTGTCATAATATTTTTGGAAAGCAATGTAACATTATGTATTATATCTTTTAAAACTGTATAATTTGGCTTAGAAATTTCACTTACTAAAATCTCTTCTGGAAAAAAAATCAAGTATTTACATATTTAATACAATAGGCAGTAGAGTAGAGCAAGTACAGACTCTGAAACCAGGTTGCTTCAATTCAAATCCTGGTTCTTCTACTTAATGCTAGTGTGGTTTTGCTTAACTTCTGTATATTTTTCAGTTTCTCCAACTGTAAACTAATGGGTTTCCTACTCATAGAGTTCTTGTACAGAGATAATAGTAATCCCTTCCAGTACCTGTTAGCTCTCACAGCAATGCTGTATAACAAATTGCCCCAAAACTCAGTGATGTACAATGAATATTCAGCTCTTCTAGGATGGACTTGGCTCCAGGCCATGGGTTTGGCTCAGGTGGGCTACAATGTCATTTAATCTCCTGGGATCAGTGGACTATCAAGGGTCTCTTCTTCCCCAAGCAGCATCTGAAGTGTAAGAAGTTAAGTCCAGTTGCACACTTTTATTTGTATCACGTTGGCAAGTCACGTGACCAAGCCCAACATAAATGAGGCAGGAAAAGTGGGGTAGGACATAGGATTGAATATTTGTAATCCAAGCTTCAACATATTTTTGGGTTTGCTGGTCATCCAGTCTCTGTTGCAGCCACTCAGTTCTGACATTACAGCATGAAAGCAACTTTAGACACTACATCAATGAAGAGGTGGCTGTGTTCCAATAAAACTCTTTACAAAACCAGGTGGTAGACAGGATTTGCTTCATGGGCTATAGTTTTCCAACCCTGGCCAACTTATTGCACTAGATCATAGATTTTTTTAAATGAAGATTAAATCAGTATATAAAAAGGGCTAAACCCTGGCTGGTAGCACAGTGGATAAGGTGCTGGCCTGCGAACCCAAAGGTCGCAGGTTCGATTCCCCAGCCAGGGCACATAACAAGGTTGCAAGCCAGGTCTCCAGTTAGGTCTGTGGCTGGAGACAGGGGAAACGCAACCATACATTAATGTCCCTCTCCCTCTCTGCCTCTCTCTCTTCCCCTCTTTCTAAAAATAATGAAATAAAATCTTAAAAAAAAAAAAAAAAGGGCTAATAACAATTGGTACCAAGTCAAACTAATAAATATTGACTCTCATTAATAGTATTATTGTTAGTATTATTATAGCACAGTATTGGAAATAATAAAAGTGTTCAATAATAGAGATAGGGTTAAGCAAGTTATGGTACACCCATGCTGTTAAATGTTATACATCCATTTACATATGTTTTTAAATTATCAAAACTATTTATTAGCTTAGGAACATGTTTATAGTATGTTAAGTGAAAGAGATAAACGATATATGTCCACAAATACTTTTCTTCTTTTTAAAGATTTTACTCAGTGTTTTTAAAGAGAAGGGCAGGGAGGGAGGAAGAAAGGAAGAGAAACATCAATGTATGGTTGCCTTTCACTTGCCTCCAGCTAAGACATGGCTGGAGACCTGGCTTGCAACCTGGTTATGTGCCCTGACTGGAAATTGAACCGGCAACTTTTGAGTTCACAGGCCGGCACCAATTTACTGAGCCGCACCAGCCAGGGACAAATATTTTTCTTAGAAGATAATGTGTTTTACATATTTACATACATGGAAAAAACTAGGAAAGATACACCACACTTCATCACTTATTTTTTTACGTAATTAAAAAATAGAAATATAATTTATAAAACATTTTATTAGTTTTAGATCTTTGATATGATTTGATATATGTGTATATTTTGAGATTATTACCACAATAAGTTTAGTTAACATCCATCACTACACATAGTAATAAATTTGTTTTCTTGTAATGAGGACTTTTAAGATCTACTGTCTTAGTAACTTTCAGATATACAAAACAGTATTGTTAGCTATCTGTACACTATATTGCCAGGTTATTCTTCAGATAGGATTGTATAATTATTGTCCATTTTTTCTACACTGAGCATGTACTGTTTTCTGGTATTACAAAAAAATTTTTTTTCTTGCCCCTTTGGAAAAGGTGAATACCTAAGACATGTTTTCCTAAGTAATATGACTTTATCCTGAGGCTGGGACATATGAGGAAAAAGTGGTTTCATTTGTCATGGTATTAAAATATTTTGATGAGAAAAAAATATGCCCTGGCTGGTGTGGCTCAGTGGATTGGTGCCAGCCTGTGAACCCAAATGTTTCCCAATCAGGGCACATAACAAGGTTGCAAGTCAGGTCTCCAGCCAGGTCCTTAACTGGAGGCAGGTGAAAGACAACCATACATTGATGCTTCTCATCCTTTCTTCCTCCCTCCCTACCCTTCTCTCTGAAAATAATGAAAAAAACCTTTAAAAAAAACAAAAATAGAACCTGGATTCATGGAAGACTCTTAAGTTCTGGTGTAGTTTCCATTAGACATGTCACATTTTAATTGCTTAACAAATTAATTAGAGTTTACCTTGACAGCTGATTAGATGCATACTACCGAACCTGTTGGATTCTTTTTAAAATTTTATTTGTATTTTATTGATTATTGTGGTTGTCCCAGCTTTTCCCCATTTGCCCCTCTCTACCCAGCAACCCCTACTCCCTCAGGCAATGCCCCACCATTGTTCATGTCCATGTTCATGGGTCATTCATATGTTCTTTGGCTGCTCCATTTCCTATATGTACTTTACATCCCCATGACTATTCTCTGACTACCCATCAAAATACTCTCCATATCCATGATATTGTCTCTGTTTTTCTTGTTTGCTTAGTTTGTTTATTTATATTCAGTTGTTGATAGATATATATTGTTGCCTTGTTCATAGTTGTATTCTTTTTTTTTTTTTAATTAAATAAGTCCCTTTAACATTTCATGTAATGGTTTGGTGATGATGAACTCTTTTAGTTTTTGTTGTTGTTGTTGTTGTTTTTGTCTGGGAAGCTCTTTATCTGCTCTTCTATTCTAAATAGTATTGTTCTGGGTAGAGCAATCTTAGCTGCAGGTTTCTGCTTTTCATGACTTGGAATATTTTCATGACTTGGGCCACTATTCAATCCCCAGTCAGGGCACACGCCTGGGTTGTAGATCAGGTCCCCAGTTGGGAGCATGCAAGAGGCAACCACATGATGTTTCTTTCCCTCCTTTCCCCTCATTCTAAAATAAATAAATAAAATACTGTTTTTTAAAAAAGATTATCTCCTTATTTTTAATCTTTGGTGTTTTAATTATGATGTATCTTGGAGTAGGTCTCTTTTCATCCATCTGGTCTGGGACTCTCTGTGCTTCCTGGACTTGCATGTTTATTTCCTTCACCAAATTAGGGAAATTTTCTTTCATTATTTTTTCAAATAGATTTCCAATTTCTTACTTTTTCTTTTCTCCTTCTGGCACCCCTATGATGCAAATGTTGAATTGCTTGAAGTTGACCCTGAGGCTGCGAATACTATCTTGCTTCTTTGGATTCTTTTCTCTCCTTGTTTTCATTGGTTGTTTTCTGCTTCCTTATGTTCCAAATTATTGATTTGATTCTTGGCTTCATCCACTCTACTGTTGTTTCCCTGTAAATTGTTTGTTTTAATTAATATAACCTTAATTCTGACAGGATCTTTTTTATACTGTTGAGGTCCTCACTAAGTACTTTCAGCATCCTTATAACCAGTGTTTCAAACTCAGCATCTGAGAGATAATCTTCATTTCATTTAGGTCTTTTTCTGGAATTTTGATCTGTTCATTCATTTGGGCCACGTTTCTTTGCCCCCTCATTTTGGCAGCCTCTCTGTGTTTCTTTCTATGTATTAATTAGGTAGAGCTGGTATGACCCTCTGTCTTGGTAGTGTGGCCTAATGTGGTGGATGTCCTGTAGAGTCCAGTGATGATTGTGTGAGGAGGCAAGCCATGTTTACCTCTTCTGCCATGTTTGTCTTCTTTTCTCATGTTGTATTCTTTAAATTTTTTAAAAAATTTATTAACTTTTGAGAGAGAACCATCCATTTGTTGTTCCACTTATTAATGCATTCATTGTTTGATTCTTGTATGTGCCCTGACCTATGATTGAGCCTGAAATCTTAGCATGTGGGGATGATGCTCCAACCAACTGAGCTACCCAATCAAGGCCACAAACTACTGTATTTTTAAATTAAAGTTGTTTTGCCCTAGGACTACTAGAAATCTATGGCAGGTTACTAACTGATGGAAATAGAATGCCCACCCTGACTCTCAGGTCAGAAACAGTAGCTCCTTTTGAGTCATGTTTCCACAGCAACCATAGTCTTTTCAGTGATACAAAGGCAAAATGTTGTTGCATAGAACTGAGCAACCTCCCCCACCTCTTTTCTTTGAACATACACATCTGCTTTTCTCTTGTATCAGAAGGTGGTTAAGTTTCAATATTTAAAATACCACTGTGGGCAGCTACGTAAAAAAATAAAATAAAATAAAATAAAATACCACTGTGTCTCAAAGTCGTACAAATTAATACAGGGAAGGGAAGCCTTAGAACCCATAATCTCCATTAATCTCACAGAATAGTAACTAAAGTTAATTGCTTTTTTATAGTCCCTTTACAATGATCAAGTTTATTCTAAATTATAATCAGTTAGTCCCTGGATCCTCCAAGATTCTAAACTCTGTTGAGAATTATGTTATATTGAATAGGGTGTACAACCTTATAAGTAGCTATTCCAAATATATTTGCCCTAAAATATGTTTTGGAATCTGGAGTTTTAAAGGACAATGCTTGTTAATCTTCAATTTTAGGTAAAAATGTAGGTAAACTTTATTTTTAGTAAGTAAATTGTTAGTGAATTTAAGTGCCCACTAGGATTCCCACATGAGACTTGCATGTGGCTGTTGTATGTTTTAGCGTTTTGGACCTAGTGTGGTGCCATTTGTCATCTAAAAGAGGAAAATGGACACCTGACTTGCCCTTCTGGGTTCTGGAATCTTAACTGAAATAATAATATGATGTGAATCTTACATCATATAGGTATGTTATAGAAACATATCTATAACCACATCTCAAGTCATTTTTTAACTTAGGACTTTGTGTATATAAGCTAAAGATTTGTTGATAGTTATTGAAACAAAGATAAGGAATTGGAACTATATTTAATCAACTCTAAACATAAATACACACAACTACACATAGTATTAATGGATTTAAAAAAAAAAATTTAATTTATATATTTTCAGAAAGAGGGGAAGGGAGGGAGAAAGAGAGGAAGAGAAACATCAATGTGTGGTTGCCTCTTGCACATCCCCAGCTGGGGACCTGGCCCACAACTCAGGCATGTGCTCTGACTGGGAATTGAACAGGTGACCCTTTGGTTCACAGGTCATCACTCAATCCACTGAGCTACATGAGCCAGGGCTATCAATGGATTTTAATTGCAAGTTCCATTTCTTCCTCACCAAGGAAGAAGGAAGAACTTTTCATTAGAATGGCCAAGAAAATTGTCTCTGTTCTGACTGGATCCTCCACATTGCTTTTCTCCTCACCCCGTCAACCCTGTTTTGTTGATCCTATCCTAGAGTGGTAGCTAATCTCCAAAGATGACCCCTCAGTGAACCATGTCTCCTGGTATTCATGCCCATATGTAGTGCTCCCTACATTCAACCTGATGTGGCTCTATGTAACCAAAAGAGTGTGGCAGAAGTGATGCAGCTTCCAGCCTGGTCAGTGGAGAATCAAAAATTGGGCAAGAAGCCTGACTACCCTGAGCATGTTCTCTGAAGAAGTATGGCTAGCCAAATGAAGCTGTTTCAGGCATTGAGCTGAGGGGTTGGACACGTGAGTAAAGAAACCCTCTACAAATCCAACCCAGTCAGCCCTTCATTACATGATTCCAGCCCTAGTCACAACTGCATGAAAATCTTGAGGTAACTAGCCAGTCCACCCTCAGAAGCATGCAAGACATAAGTTATTGTAAGCCATTAAGTTTGGAATAATTTGTTATACAGCAATAGAAAATTGGAACATTTTGTGTTCTTGACCCCTGTCCTTTTTTGCACTGGGTTGTTGAAGAATCCGGTGATTGAGTTCTTTTCATTTGCTATTGCAAATGCTAATGTTCCTTTTATACAGAGTAATAGAGGCTGCACCTGCCTCCCAGATGCGCTGTCAAATGCTGGCTGTCCACTCGTTCATTAAAAGCCTTCTGTGTACCTTCTCTTGTAACCCTGGGACAGCGTTGATCTGTTTTCTAGGCCTTGCAGCTCTCTTAAACATGTGCCTGGATTATGTTCTCTGAAACAGCAGCAAAGCAAGGATTATAGACTTCAACTTTTGGTGGGAAAAATCATTTCTTTATTGGCTAAGAAACCTAAAGCTGCACACATACCACCAGGGAATTCTATGACATTTTGCATGTTATATGTTTACACTTCCTCCTGCAACAAAACTGCTTAATTATCCTAAGCCTCATGTCATGTCAGCATATGGTTGAAGTATATGTTCTTATTGTCTCTTCCATACTTTCTGAGTCCATCAGTTCCAAGAACAATGGATGAAATCTATTGAGACACTCAGAGGCAGGCATAGGTTGTGTCTCTGTATAATGTGTTTTTTCCCCACAACTTGTAGAGAAATGTATACATTAAAAATGTATATATTGTGTATAAAATGAAGTAAATTGCTTAATAAAAAATTGGACAGTGGAATATTCCACAGCAAAGAAAATGAGCAAACTGGTTATATGCATCAGTGTGGATGAACCTAAATATAATGCTGAAAGATACTAGTTGATAGAATATATGGTGTATGCCTCTTTTCTGTCAAGTTCAAGAACAATGTACAGCAAACATTTTAGACAGATATGATTAGGGATTAAACTACCTCAAATAGCACAAAAATGATTGTCATAGAAGTTTGGAGCATGTCAAAATTAGCCCTTTAGTGGAGAGGAGTACATGGGGGTCAGTGAAAGTACTAGAAAAATTTTACTTCTTAACCCAAGTTGTACTTATATAATTGCTTGCTTTCTTATAATTATAAGTTATGCTTATATATTTTAAGTAGGTCTATGTGAAATGATATATTTTATAGTAAAAAAAAAAAAGCAACCAGGAGGCTTGTAGGTCCTAGAGATGTATTTTTAAATAGGTATGCTAAGTACCTATATACAAATATCATATGATTTAAAAAGTAGTACATAATCATATAGAAAATATGAATCCAAGAAGAAAAATAGAAATCATCAATCACACCATTCTTAAGATTTTGAGATAACCATTCTTCATATTTTAATTTATTTCCTTGCAGTTTCTATGTTGGTGACTTTATTTTTTAAGAAAAATTGGGAATATACCATATATGTTGTTTTAAAAGCTGTTTTTTTCCACTTACTATATATATGTGTGTGTGTGTGTGTATATATATATATATATATATATATATATATATATATAAAATGAGCATTTTCACATACTCTGACATTACATTGAAATAGTAATTACTGTTGAAACTGGACACAGACTTAAGGATTACCCATAAAATAATTCCCTGGGTGTTTGTACATTTATTTTTAATTTTAATTTTATTATTTTATTGTTGTATTTATCTGTTATTGCATTTTTGATGCTGTCAATCTTTAAGCAGAAGAAATATGAACCAGAATTCTGACAAAATGCAATTTTATTATTGGAATTTTAATTTCAATAAAATCAAAACAGAGAATTTGCTCATGCAAATAAAACCTTTAGAATTTAGATCAGAAAACAGCTATGATTCTTCCTATAAATGTGAAAATTCACCTGTTAGAAAGATGAATGCTAAAACTTTGAATAGTAGACCAATAATGCCCTTTGACTATTCTAAAGTTTTGTGATAAAAAAGCATTTTCATGCTTAAGAAAAATGGGGGTGTGGACAATTTTTTTTTTTTTTCATTGCTTTTAGAGAGAGGAATGGAGAGAGAGAAACATCAATGTGAGAGAAAAACATTAATTGATTGTCTCCCATACTTACCCACACCAGGGATCTTATGTGGCCAGGCCGGCGATTGGACCTGCAACCCTTTGGTTATGGGAAGATGCTCCCACCAACCGAGCCACACTGGCCAGAATATCATTATTTTTAACTTATATAAACTTAAGGTTTTCTTTGGAATAATATAAAAGTTCCCTCTCTATTTTTCTTTGATTATCATAGTTGTCTCTTGATGTTTGTGAGAATTATCAGTAGGATAGTTTAAATTTGGTATATTTAGATATTCTTCTTAATGGTTTTCCAGTAGCCCTCTAACCAGCAGTTAGGCACGCTGTTTAATAAAGATAGGATAGGTTCCAAATAAAGTTTATCTGCATGTGTTATGATATACAATATATATTTACCCTGTTAAGCGGTTTCTTCATATTTCTGGTTTTTTTTTTTTTTTTTTTTGCACAGCTGGCATAGTTTTCAAAATTATTATCGCTACCAATCTCTAATATTTACTTAAAGAAAAGAGTACAGTCATATTTAGGGCTATATGTCAATAACTTTAACTGTAGGGTTTTGGATGTTTTTGTAGCCAAATTATTTCTAAGTATGTTGTTAAAGTCAGCTAGCTACTATATTGTCAATATAACAATCTGAAAATTTTTCTGAACATTATTTCAAAGTAACTGGTAATTTAAAAATTTGAATAAAACAGACAAACCTGTCTCTCAGCTTTTTCTATAAAATGATGAATGAGGGGGACAGAGGGGAGCAAAAAGGGGATGGATGTAATACAACACCAATAAAATTTTTTTTTAAATGATGAATGATGAAATGATTGCATTTGAGTTTAGCAATTGTGGTTGATTAATTATGTTTCTTGAGTGCTTAAAACCACTCAAGAAAGATGAGGCATAGGTAAACATACTTTGTCTCCTCCCACAACTACAGAAAAAAATTGCAGCTGAACTACAAAACAAGTATCACCCAGAACTGTCAGAAAATCAAGCTGTATGGAAGACAAACAACCAAGGATTTAAAAAAGCCATGTTCATCCAGATGGGTAGGAGGGGCTGAGTGGCACAGAGAGGTGGCAGAATGGATGGTTCCACATTTACCTGTGGTAGATTAAAATCGAAAGGGATACCTCTGGAGTGAGGGGTTTCAGCCCCAAACCAAAATACCCAGCAGCCCAGGGTTCCAGTACCAGGTAGGTAAATCCCCTAACTTCTGTCTATAAAGACCAGTGAGGGCTGGGGGTGGCAGAAGAGATTGCCACATTATCAGGAGACTCCTTTCGGAGGGCTCATATGGACTTAGGACTTACATAGACCCACCCCCATCTGGGACTCAGCACCAGGGTAACAGCTGGAAGGGTACAAGTAGCATATAAAGAGAAAGTGAAGTGACTAGAAACAGTGTGAGTGCCAGGAAACAGCTTCCTCCCAGGCAAACCTACAGAATCCTGGCAGCAACGTTGTCCTTTCTCTGAGCCCTCCCCACACACAGCCACAAAGTGTTGAAATGGTTGCCCTGCCTTGGCGATCACCTAATATGCTGTCCCCCACAATTTACAGGACCATTCTTCTACGTTAGGCCACACTACTAAGACAGGGAGTCAAAGCAGTGCTACCTTATTTACAGAAACAAACATAGGGAGGCTGCCAAATTGAAGAGACAAAGAAATATGGCCCAAATGAAAGAACAGAACAAAACTCCAGAAAAAGAATTCAATGAAACAGAGATAAGCAACCTATCAGATGCAGAGTTGAAAACGCTGGTTATCAGGATACGCAAAAAGTTCATTGACTATGCCAACAGCATATGAAAGACTCAGACAGAAATGAAGGTTACATTAAAGAAAAATCTACAGGGAACCAACTGTGGAGGGGATGAAACTGAGAATCAAATCAATGGTCTGGAACATAAGGAAGAAAAAGGCATTCAAACAGAACAGCAAGAAGAAAAAAGGAACAGAAAAAAAGCAAGGATAGGCTAAAGAGCCTCTGGGACTTCTCTAAATGTGCCAACATCTGAATCATAGGGATACCAGAAAGAAAAGAGAAAGAACAAGAAATTGAAAACTTGTTTGAAAAAATAATATAAGAAAACTTCTACTTTGGCAAAAGAAACAGACATACAAGTTTAGGAAGCACAGAGAGTCCCTAACAAATTGGACCCAAAGAGAACCACATCAAGATACATCATATTAAAATGCCAAAGGTTGAAGATAAAGAATCTTAAAAGCAGCAAGAGAAAAGCACAGTTACATACAAAGACGTTCCCATAGGACTATCATCTGATTTCTCAAGAGAAACTTTGTAGGCTAGAAGGGACTGGCAAGAAGTATTCAAAGTGATGAAAAGCAAGGATGTACAACCCAGATTACTCTATCCAGCAAAGCTATTATTTAGTATTGAAGGGCAGATAAAGTGCTTCCCAGACAAGATAAAACTAAAGGAGTTCATCATCACTAAACCATTATTATATGAAATGTTAAAGGGACATATTTTCGAAGATCAAAGAAGGTCAAAACTATGAACATTAAAATGGCAACAAACTCACAACTATCAACAATTGGAAATGGGGTGATAAACCTGAAGCCAAAAACTAGAACAGGAACAGAATTATAGACATGGAGAATATTTGGAGAGTTACAAGCTAGAAGGGGGAAGGGAGAGAATGGAGGGAAAGGTGCAGGCATTAAGAAGCATAAATTGGTAAGTACAAAATAGGGGGATGTTAAGAATAGTATAGGAAATGAGAAGCCAAAGAACTTACATGGTTGACCCGTGAACATGAACTGAGGAGGGGAACCGGGGTACTGGGCAGAAGAGGGAAAGTGGGTAATTGGGACAACTATAATAACATAATCAATAAAGTATTTTTTAAAAACTACTTAATATGTTAAGTAAACTATTTATGGGTAAAGGTAGAAGTATGGGAGCCCTGGCTGGTGGCACAGTGGATAAGGTGTCAGCCTGCGAACCCAAAGGTCACTGGTTCAATTCCTAGCCAGGGTACATAACCAGGTTGCAAGCCAGGTCTCCAGCCAGGTCTGTAGCTGGAGGCAAGTGAAAGGCAACCATACATTGATGTTTCTCTTTCTCCCTGCCTCTCTCCCTTCTCCTCTCTCCAAAAATAATAAAATCTTTAATTAAAAAAAAAAAAAAAGTAGAAGTATGACAGATATTTTTCTTCCCTACTTGGTTAAGATCTTCCTTTTAGGGTGTATTTAGTGGTAGAATAAATGGAACTATGTGCTTTATATGTTTATGAAAGATAATGAATATGAAATAGATAAAAATAGTCTTAAATGGCTAATTTTTTATGCATTGTCTCTTTATGCCTATTTTTGAAACAATGTAAAATTATTTAACAAAATTAAAGGTTTTCAGATTTGTTTTGAAATGATATAAAAAATGAAGAAGTGTTCCTGTTCTTTAGAGCGGAATGGTAAAGAAAGTTTGTTTTGTTACAGAACCCCACTAGTGCTGTTCTGGAACAGCTGAGGGGTTCAACTGCCTGCCACCAAGAAGCGTGACTCCTAATGCAAAAGTGATGAAAAAGAAAAGGGGGTTGTTTATTTAAAGGTTATGCAGATTTCACATAATGGCAGATTTCTGCTGTTAAGTCCCACTCCACTCCCTTTATAACAGCCCCAAAATACCTAGTTCTGCCTCCCTTTGCCAAACCAGGTTAGTTTAGGATGCACCGGTCAGAGGTACCGTATTTCAGAAAAGCAGAAGTCTGAGCTCAACGTTCCCACTAGCAGGTTCCACATAGCTCCACCAGCTCTGCCACCGTCCTCTCCCAGCAAACTTGAATCTGGGAGGCAGGGCAGGTAGGTGCTCTGCCATTGCACTGCCAGCTCCAGAGACTCACTTCTGAGTGTCAGACCTTCTCTCACTCCAAACAGCGTGGCTTTCCCTTTCTTACTCCAGACCACTTGGTTTCTCCCTGACTCCCGGTGGGCCTCCTATCTAACACTTCAGACCTCATGGTAGATACCCTTCTCCTTCAGCCGGCCATTATTTAAATGCTTCACCTGGAACTTCCTGTGTAGTCTCATAACTGGCTCTTCCTATGGTGTGTTAGTTAGTGTCTGCCCATTTTGCCAGTTCCCCAGTATCTTTTACCTTCTTTTGGCTGCCATCTTTAGTCAGGGCAAGAGTTCCCAGTGGCTTCAGGGGTGGGCACCCACCCCCTGCCTCTCCTGCAGACACTATATCCTGGCTTTCTCAGGAGTCCCGGAATGATCCCGCAGTCACATACATAATTCCACAATTTGCCCTAAGCAGCAGCCTTCTCTTCCCTTCAGGGAGGCATGGCTATTAACTTGCCATTGTTAATGCAGTTTCTTTTTTTAAGTATATTTTATTGATTATGCTGTTCAATTGTTCCAATATTTTTTCCCTTTGCTTCCCTCCACCCAGTACCACCCTTCCCTCCAGCAGCCCCACGCGCCCCCCCACCCCATTAGTTCATGTCCATGGGTCATGCCTATATGTTCTTGGCTTCTCCCTTTCCTATACCGTTCTTAACAACCCCCTGGCTATTTTGTTTCTATATTATGCTTCTTAATCCCTGCAGCAATTCCCCATTTGTCCCCTTTCCCCATTCCAGCTGATAACCCTCCTAATGATCCCTATACCTATGATTCTGTTCCTGTTCTGGTGGTTTGCTTACTTTGTTTTTATTTTAGATTCGGTTTTTGATAGTTGTGAGTGTGTTGTCATTTTAATGTTCATAGTTTTGATTTTCTTCTTTTTCTTAAACATGTCCCTTTAACATTTCACATAATAATGGCTTTACCTTGTCTGGGAAGCCCTTTATCTGTCCTTCCATTCTAAATGATAGCTTTGCTGAATAGCGTAATCTTTGTTGTAGGTTCTTGCTTTTCAGCATTTTGAATACTTCAGTGCCACTCCCTTCTTGCCTTCAGTTTCTTTCTTGAAATCAGTTTATAGTCTTATAGAGACCCCTTTGTAGGTAATTGTCCGCTTTTCTCTTGCTGTTTTTAAGATTCTGTCTTTAACCTTTGGCATTTTAATTATAATGTGGTTCTCTTTGGGTCTGGATTGTTTGGGACTTTCTGTGATTCCTGGATTTGTATGTTTTTGTTTTTTTTTTTTCCGCGCCAAATTAGGAAAGTTTTCCCTCATTATTTTTTCACAGAAGTTTTCAATTACTTGCTCTTCCTCTTTTCCCCCTGGTACCCCCATAGTTTGAATATTGGCACATTTAAAGTTATCCCAGGGGTTCCTAATCCTCTCCTCATTTTTTTTTTTATTCTGTACTGGTTGACTGTTTATTTCTTCCTTATGTTCCAAATCATTGATTCTAACTCTGGCTTTGTTCCCATCACCATTGGTTTCATGTGGGCTTTCCTTCATTTCACTTAGCATAGCCTTCATCTTTTCCCATCTGTATTTGCTGTACTTATGTAATCTTGTCTGTCAAGTATGTGAGCATCATTATCACCAGTGTTTTGAGTTCTGCATCTAAGGCTGCCTATCTCCTCCTCTCTTAGTTCTTCCACTGGAACCTTGATCTGCTCCCTCTTTTGGACCATACTTCTCTGCCTCCTCAAATTGACCACCTCTTGTGTTTGCCTCTGTGTCTTAGCTAGAACTGTCATACCTGTTACATTGTAAGGGGCAGAGTCTTAGGTATTTGTCAGTGTGACACGACCCTTTTTGCCACATACGTGGGAGAAGTATCTGAGAGGGAAACATGCCACTTAACTCAGCACTTGCTCCTTTTCTAGGCACTTCTCCCTCTTCCTGTATGGGACAGGCACCCATTGCCCTGGTTGTTATTCTCAGAGTGGGTGAGTTTGCAGACGTCCTAGGACTTGTAGGGTCCTCTAAACAAATGGACTGTACAATGAAAGTGGCAATTTCTTCCTGTGTCCCAACGCTCACTGGTGTTCAGTCAGAAGCAATGAAGCTTTATTTTCCCTGGTGCGTAGCCTGGTCTGGGGCTGTGATTGCTCCCATGTGTCCCTCCTAACTTTTATAACGTGTGACTGCACTTTATGCCAGCCGGCCACAGCCACTGCCTTGCTGATGCCTGCACTGCCACCACCATCCACAGGACATCCTCTCTGCCCCAGCTCTACCCCACCTGCCTGTCTGGATGGGTATTGCTTCTTTATATCCTTGTTTGTTGGACTTCTGTGCAGTTCAAGTTTCTGGTAGTACTGGTTGTTTTTGGTTTTGAGGTAGTTGTATTTCTTATTATTATCATGGAGGGTGGTGAAATGTGTCTACCTATACTTCCATCTTGGCCAGAGGTGCAGCGTATCTTAAATGCTGTACCATCTACTCTTCCCTTCCCCCCATCAAGAATTGTGGGGGGTTTCTCCTAATTTCACCCTCACTCTGCACCTCATTAGTTTCATCATTTATATCTTTTCCATTTCCAGTGATTTTCTTTATTTATAATAAGATATTGCTACTCATTTTCTCTAGATATAAAGAACTGCTTCTTATGTTTATTTCCAGACAAAGGCCAAATTTTTATAATTAGCAGTATTATGCTTTAAAGATTAATTTAAAATAAAATGATAGTGTCAATTTGATTCTTTCAGCCCCATAATTTTTCATTTTATCAGATAACCATAACACAAAGTTTTCCAACCTTAGCACTATTGACATTTGAGTCAGGTAATTCTTTGTTGTTGGTGGTGGTGTTGGTGGTAGTGGTGGTGATGGGGGTGACTATTCTGTGCGTTGTAGCAGCATCTCTGTCCTGTACCTACATGATTCCAGTAGCACTCCCCAGTTGCAAAACAAACATTAGCTCCAGCCATTGCCTGAAGTTCCCTGGGAGACAGAATTGACTCCAGTTGAGAATCACTGCATATTATATTTGCTAAAATTCTTACCAGGCTTTTGAAGATCATAATTTGGAATAAAGCAGTGTATCAATAGCTAGGCTCAAAATCAGTAGAATAGAAATGTTGCTAGGCAATGTTTCGGATAGTTCAGTAATTTAACATAAATAAAATGGTCAGAAACAATAATACATTTCTTAATCAAAGACAGGATTGTCTGGGTAATTGGTACAGAACAGACCACTGGAAACATTTTATTGAGTGCCACACAGGGTAATAAAATTAGTTAATAGTTACACATGTCATATATGGCTGTTTTTCTTCAATCACTATTTTAAATATGAAGTAGCAGGATCTGTAGATATTAGAGGACACATGAAGGTCCTTGTACCATTATGTGTTACCCCAAAATCACAGTAATTTTCCATGGCATGCTGGAATAAAAACGCGTTTCACTTCTTTTGTCATTGTGTCTACAACAGGTGATCCCCAGTGCCCTGCTGGGAGCGTCATTAATCTGACTTCCTCTCCAAAATTTTTGGCATTCTGCATCATGACAAATACTCAGCAGGCAAGCCAATTCACAGGATGTTTTTCCGTTTAAACATATGCCAGAGAAAAAATTTTAAATGTAGCTATTTGAGTTATATAGAAAAGCAAATTGATTTCAACTTATCCAATTGGATATATAAGAGGGAGAATTTTACAAAGCCTTAGCTTCCAATATCTATTAAACTTACGATGCATTAGAAAGCATTTTTTGATACTTTTATCAAACATTTGTACAAAAACCTAAATAAAAATTATTGATGGAGAATCTAAAGCGCATTTGATATTCCTAGACTTTTTTGAGGTGGGTGTCCAGAAGAAGGTAAGATAGGACTAAATCTTGAACACTGGGTGAGAACCCTACTCACCAGCAGAGTCTGTGTTGTTTTCTTTACTCGGTGACTTATTCCTGCCGTGCAGCAAGGCAGGAAGAGGGAAAAAAGAATACAGTGTCAGGTCTTTCCTGATTCTTTTACTAAATGAATTGAGACTTACGTTATTTTAAAACCTTGTCTCAAAAAAGGCATGTAAAATGTTATTGTAAGATTAGACTTTTATTTTTTAAATATTTAATTTATTATTTTTAGAGAGAGGGGAAGGAAGAGAGGCAGAGAGGGAGAGAGACATCAATGTATGGTTGCCTTTCACCTGCGCCAGCTGGGGACCTGGCTGGAGACCTGGCTTGCAACCTGGCTATGTGCCCTGACTGGGAATCGAACCAGTAACATTTGGTGCTCAATCCACTGAGCCACAACAGCCAGGAGATTAGACTTTTAAAAGTAAAATTATGTCATGCTATGGTCCTTCAAGTTACACTTTTAACTATTTTAATGGTATTTGTGTAGTAGATTTATTATGTGTTTGTCCCTAACTAGAGATGTGCTGGAAGTGCCTAAGGCAGTACTTGGCACATAGTAGACAATCAATAAATAGTTGCTAAATAATGTGTGTGGAAGAGATGTGTTAGTATGGCAGTCTGTCTTATTGTACAATATAAAGATTTTTAAATCAGGAGAGAAAAAAATATACAAAAGGGATGTACCTATCACCCAGCTTGTACAATTACCAACTCATGGCTAATCTAGTTTCAACCATACTCCCCATACTTTTCCTTTCCCATACTATTTTAAACTAAATTTTAGATACGTCATTTCTTTAATGAGTATTTAGTATCTGTCTTTAAAAGATTAGAGCTCTTTTCTTTAAATATTGCCACAGAGCTTTAGCATACCTATCAAATAAAATATTAAAATAATTCCTTTAATATCATCACATCATGTCAGTCTTCAAATTTTCAATTATCACATAAATGTCATCCCCCCACCACATTTTTATTTGAATCAGGACTCAAAAAAGGTCCACATATTTTTTTTTAATCCACATATTCTGATTATTTGAGTTATTTCTTAAATATTTTTAATCATTATTTTTTTCATCCTCTCTTTTTTTTCCCCCTTATAATTTATTTCTCAAAGAAACTGGGTTGTGTGTTGCTGCGTTTCCCACAGCTTAGAGTTTGCTGATTGTATCCTAATAGTGTCCCTTACTTAAATGTCACTTAGGTTCCTCTGACTTCTGTGTTTCCTGTAAACTGGCTATTGGAGCTAAAGGCTTGATCAGATTCAGATTCAGTTTTCTTCTTGGCAAGTTCAAAAAAGAATAATGACAGCATTATTGGATTTTTGCTTAGTGCCTTGCATAGTGATTTAGTTAACATTTATTGAGTATTTTTCTATGTACCTAGGAATGTACTTACATTCTATAGGTATTATGTCATTTAATCATATTTAAGCCTCATAATACTATTACATATCCATTTCTGTCTGATGACCAGACTCTTATTAGAGCCATCTCTTTTTCCTTTTTTTTTTTTTTTTTTTGATTTATTGGGGTGACACTAGTTAACAAAATTATACAGGTTTCAGGTGTACAATTCTACATCACATCATCTGTGTTGTGTGTTCACCCCAAGTCAAGCCTCCTTCCATCACCGTTTATCCTTCCTATACCTCTGCCACCTTCCTCCCTCAACCCCCACCCTGCCCCACAATCACCACTCTGTTGTCTGTAGCCATGAGTTCCTCTCCCTCTTTTTGCTCAGTCTCTCCACTCCTCTGCCCACCCCTCCACTTCAACAGCTGTCAGCCTACCCTCTATCTCTACATCTGTCACTACTTTGCTTGTTAGTTCATTTTAATCATTAGATTCCACATATTAGTGAAATCGTATGGTACTTTTTCTCTGGCTTATTTCAGGGCCAAGTAATTTTCAATGTCTTTCAAACAAACTGCTTGTTATATACCCCCATTTATGTGATTTAATTTGGAATTATCTGACTTTTTTTTTTACTGGATTTATTTCAGCTAAACAAAAATATCTTGCACTAAAGGCATTTTTATATTTTAATAAAATTAAAATAATAAAGCTTAAAGACCTAGTATTTAACTGTGAATTTGTTGTACTTAAGCTTTTGGTAATGGGATTCACTGTCTGTTAACCTCACAGAGATTAGTGTCTAAACCATAAATAGGGCCAACAGAATTCAGTATTTCCTGTCTCTTTTTCCTTTGCACTCATTGTCTTCTGCAGGTGCACTTTTATGTCTTTTCATCTCTTTCTGCTTTCATTGTGTTCACAGCACTCAAAGGATCCCATTGTTGCCTGGCATAAGCAACTGGCTTGTGATTTTAAAAGCAAAACTAGCTTTTTATTGCTTGTTTACATATCTTTAATTTTGTTTCTGCTCAGTTCTTTCCATAGTCCTAAATTCTGCTGTTTATAAAACCAGACCATTGGAGCCCCAGACTCAAAAAAGAAATGTTAAAATTATCTTGACCAACTAACACTTTTGAAGATTAAACTTTCTGATAGGTGATTTGATGACTCCAAGAAGGAATATACCTGTCAAAAAGGACTCCTGTGGTTAACGGGGCCCAAATTTATAATTGGAGTCTAGCTGCCATGGTTTATGGAGGCCTCTTACACACACTGCGTATCAAAGAAAAGCCTCAGACTGAGCTGCCAGTTTCTTGCACTGAGTTCCTGCTGCATGAGCTGTACCTTATACAGGAGTTCCTGAGACCTGCTCCATCCAGTTGGAGCCACGCAGCTTTTTATGCTCATTTGCATCTTTATTGGCTAATCAGTGCAGCTCCATAACAATCCATCAGGACTTGAGATTCCAAGCAGTTAGAACAGTGCTATTTGAACCAATCAAGCTCCAAATTTGGATTTCTCCTTTGCATAAAAATGAACCAATCCAGGACCATGGCAAGCACATTCTGTATATAAGGAACCCATCCATTTGTGGAGAGGAGGATGGACATGTACTTTTGATTTATACCAGTTGTGTTTGCCTGGTTTGCAACTATTCACCTGAATAAAGTTTCTCCTTCTATTGCACCCCAGATGGGGACACCTGTTGGCATTAGATTGGTGGCAGCAATCTTTTGTTGACAGGTTGATGGAGAAAAGATACCAACCCACGCAAGTTGCAGTTGGATACCAGAGCACTGGGAGCAAAACAATGCAAAGAGGATCCTATTTTGTAGCTTTACAAGCTGACTTGCAAGGAGTCATATATTATTGATGTATCTTAACGTAACCTTTCTTTTCCAATTGTTTCTCCGTTAGTAGTTGTTTAACATTCTCAGCTTTGCAGAATATCTATCAAGTGAAACATTTGGTTGGTCGAATAGAAAGAATGTAAAGCATTAGTGAATACAATAGGGAAATAGGAGTTTGATTTCTTATTTTGGTGGTATCTCATTGTGAGGCATTGGGCAACTAACCAAATTCTTGTCCTTTTATTTTAAAAGTTATTTTTATCATGATTATCCATAAAGAACTTCAATATTTTTATTTGAAATAGTCTTCTGTGAGTTTGTAGTAAATAGAAATTGTGTCTCCCTTTACCTGATCACGCAGGGTGTCCAAGGTAGCATGATGCGTGTGCTTATGGTTAATAAATAGCTTTCAGTGCTGGTGGTATTTGAAAGGTTATACATTTTAAAGGGTATTTTGTTCTCCTTTTCCTTGGCAGGACCAAGGAGCTTCCTTTTCTAAGACCAGTACTGTTTGAACTCAGTGAAAGTACACTTTGTTCTAGGAGAATTGCCATATGAAAGCCTAGAATATATATTGAGTTCTTCCAAGAAGCGGGGAAAATCGAGTTCTAGGACAGTGAATGCTGACTTGGTGCTGAATGAATGATTGTTACATGCTCTCTTACTCACAGGCTCGCTTCTCATATGTGCGGATGAAATACCTTTTCTTTTCCTGGTTGGCGGTTTTTGTTGGAAGCTGGATTATATATGTGCAGTACTCCACCTATACAGAACTATGCAGAGGAAAAGACTGTAAGAAAATAATAGTAAGTACTTTATGTTTTCTGGTATATGGAAAAACCTAGGTTAATAAGTTATATTAATAACACATTATATATAGTTACACCTTATGTATTTAATAATATTTTCAAAAAGTAAAAGTTAATTTGATCTTTGAGTTATGCCTCTTACTATTTTGATATGAGCAAATTAATAGATTGTTTCCCACTTTGAAAAATCTAATATTCAGAAGTCTAAATATAATATGGACCAGTGTGAGAACATTCTTATTACAAAGAGGGATTTTTATTTTTCAAATATACTTTAAATTTAATCAGATGAGATTTTTAATTGTTTAGAGTATGAAAATATTATGTACAAGAAACCTTTACAGAACACATCATTTGAATAAATGGAGTCATTCTCAACTACCAGAAATTTATCTAAAAGAGCATGTAAGTTTTATTATTTAATTTCTATTCTAATGTTTGGCTATATCTTAGGAAGATCACTCTATCAGTCTAAGATTTCTAGTGGTAATTATTGCTTCCATAGCACTTATATTTTAAATGATTGAGGATAAAGAAACTTAACACCTTGTTTTCTGCTAGTATATTCTGATATAAATAATATTTAGACATTTCTTCTGAGAATTATATTTTTGATAATGATTTTTTGGATTCCAATTATTATAACTCATTAAAGATTCTATAATTATTGAGCAGTTACTCTTAACCCACACCAGTGGTGCTAGGTGTATATACGTGTATAGCAGGAGACAAGACATCCTGACCTTACAAAATTATAGGAGGGAAGAAAATTAATAATTACAGTAAGATAAGGTAAATATTACAATACCAAGTGTCATAGGATCATAAGACAGGGAAACCTGAGCTTTCTAAAATTCTAAGAAAATAAAAATCAATTTAACTCTAGGTACTCTATCAGTCAAGATTTTTTTTTTTTTAATTATTCTTCAGGAGTATTACAGTCTCTTAACTAGGCAAGGGAGGAATTACTAAATAATATAAAAAGTATAAGAAGCAGGGAAATTAATTAACAAAGGAGAGTCCAGATCAGGGTTTAAAGATGTCAATCTTATGTGCATTCCAATTGGTCATTCTAGATCCTTGAGGAATTTTAATATAGGAGGAACCTGCAGGGCCAGGCAATGTATTGGGTACTTTACTTGGCCATCAATACTTAACAGAATACTATGAAAGCCCCTCCTCCCAAGCCCCTTTTCCAAATAAAGAAATGTGACTCAGAGAGAGAAGAATTTGCCTGTGATAGAGCCAGAATTTGATCCTAATTCTGTCTCTGTATAAAGATCATACTCCCTTTGCTACTCTATGTCAGAAAAGACTGACAAAGAAAGCTAAAGTTTGCCCTGGCTGGTGTGGCTCAGTGAATTGAGTGCTGGCCTGAGAACCAAAACTGTTCAATTCCCAGTCAGGGCACATGCCTGGGTTGCAGGCCAGGTCCCAGTTGAAGGCACATGAGAGGCAACCACACATTGATGTTTTTCTCCCTCTCTTTCTCCCTGCCTACCCCTCTATCTAAAAATAAATAAATAAAATCTTAAGTGAAAAAAAAGAAAGTTAGCCTTGGCTGGTGTGACTCAGTGAGTGGATTGGCACTGGCCTGTGAACTGAGTGTGGCTGGGTTGATTCCAGTCAAGGCACATAACCAGGTTGCAAGCCAGGTGTCTGGCCAGGTCCCCAGCTGGAAGCAGGTGAAAGGCAACCATACACTGATGTTTTTCTCCCTTTCTTCCTCCCTCCCTGCCCTTCTTTCTAAAAAATAATGAATAGAGCCCTGGCTGGTAACACAGTGGATAAGGCGCCAGCCTGCGAACCCAAAGGTGGCAGGTTCGAGTCCCCAGCCAGGGCACATAACCAGGTTGCAAACCAGGTCTCCAGTCAGGTCCGTGGCTGGAGGCAGGTGAAAGGCAACCATACATTGATGTCTCTCTCCCTTTCTGTCTCTCTCCCTTCCCTTCTTTCTAAAACAATGAAATAAAATCTTTAAAAAAAAAAAGAACAGAAGGAGAGTAGCTGTCTCTCTCTAAAATAAATAAATAAATAAATAAATAATGAATAAAATCTGAAAAAGAAAGAAAGAAAAGAAAGCTAAAGTTTAATAAAGCTAACAAAAAAAAAAACAAACAAAACTCGTCGTCAATGAAGAAGAAAGAAGCAGAAGTTATACTATCAATTATAGTAACATAAATAACCAAAACTATTTGAAATGTTTATTTCCATTCTTTGAGACCACCTTTCTCAAACTAGATGTGTAGGAGCAGTTTAAAAGATTCCCATGGATAAAAAATTTCCATGACCAGATATATTTGAAAACAGAGGATTAAGCAAAGGTAAATAGCTGACTTTTACTGAGGACTTCTCAAGATCTTTAATCTGCCAATGTGCGTTGAGCATCTCCAGAGAAAGCAAGCTGTACTTGATTAGGAAAAAAATCCATCCTCACCCCAGTCCTCCCAGGAAGACATATTAACATCATCTGGTGATGTTAGAACTACTGTTCTAACAAAGTAAGCCAAATGAAACAGATGCATTTTTATCTTACATTAACACAATAACCTTTAAGATGTAAGACGTATGTTGGTACAGATTCTGTTATGAGTGAGTTGTAGTACCTCATTATTTTCCTTTAATTTTAATAAGAAATAGAAGGAGAATGTAATTCTAGCTAATTTAATTCTTATATTAATACAACTTGAAAATTATGAAAAAGTTTTCTGAGCCTGAAACATCTCTTTTCTCTAAGCCTGGCTTAAAAAAATGTCATCTCTCTGCATTTGGGAATTATGTTTTAAAAATTTACAAGAACTAGTAGTGCTAAGACAGTACATACTAATATTACATAGGAATTTTATTTGAGTTATAAAATAAGCAGAAAAAATATTTTTGAAAGTATAAATCAAAGTTCTTTTTTAAAATCCTCACCTGAGGATATGTTTATTGATTAGAGAGAAAAAGGAAGGGAGGGAGAAACATCAACGTGAGAGAAAAACATTTAATGGCTGCTGACCAGGGATTGGACCCCGTACCTAGGTATGTGCCCTGATGGGGAATGATACCCAAAACCTTTTGCTGAATGGGACAACGCTCCAACCAACTGAGCCATCTAGCCAGGGCAATGAAAGCTTTTTAAAAACCTCATGTAAGTGGACTAGTGCAGTTTAAGTTTGTGTTGCTCAAAGGTCCACCTAAGAGTAGTTTCTCCCTTTAGGCTATTGTAAATAATGCTGCTATGAACATTGGTGTGCAAGTATCTGTTTGAGTCCATGCTCTCAATTATTTTGGTTATTTACCTAGAAGTGGAATTGCTGAATCAGATGGTGATTCTGTATTTAACTTTTTGAAGAACTGCCATACTCTCTTCCTAATTCTATTAAATACATTTCAATTCTCCGTTGAAACTATCCATTGCTGTACTTATTTTTCTCCATTTTTTTTTTTTTTTTTTTCTTGTTTACATGAACGTGAGCATAGTTACTTTTAAACCCTTTCTGGATGACTCCAATATCTGGATCTGTTTCTGTTGTCCATGTTTATCTCATTTTTTTTGGTCACTTTGTCTTTTGGCATGCCCACAATTTCTTATATAATACCTGCAGATAGTTTCCCTTCCCTCCAGTAGTCCATTATAACAGTAGCTGATGTTAACCCAGTCATGGACTGTTCGGACTACAGGCTGGGTTGCACCTCTAGTAAAGCTCAGGCTATTTTTGGCTCATCTTCATTCCAAGAACATAGCCCTCTAGGGATTTTAACTGAGAGCCTGGGAATTTATTGGGGCTTCTCCCTCTGGCAGGTTCATAACTCTAGCCCGTATCTTGTGAGACTGCCAAAACGTCTGCTCCGTTTTTCAAAGGCTTTCCGATGAGATTTTTAGCCTCCCATTCTGTAAAGCCTCAGGATTTGGCACACATCCCAACAGGATAACTGGCTGTATATCTGAGGCTCCCTTAGTTTCTTATAAAAGCTTGCTAGTTTCTTATCCCCACAGCAACTCTGTTAGTGTACAGTACTGGTTCTCAGACTTCTGCTCATGCCCAGTATCAGCAAAATCCCCCAGGAAAAAAAGAGGCTGAGTCAGCTCACCTCCCTGAGGTTCTTTTAGCTTCACCTTTACCTCTGGGGTTCAACCCTGCAGGATCTCAGCCCAAAGTGTGGTAGAGCAAGATCCCACCATTGGCAGGGACTGAACTAGATTTTTATCTTCCAGAAGACTGTGTATTTCAGGTCCTACATTTGAAGACAATTGCAGCCACAAAACCTAGGTTCATCTCTCTCAAATCTTATTCTCTTCTAGGTCTTGATTAAGTAATACCTTGTTAGCTCTTTGAAGCTTTAATACATGGGCCTGTCCCAAAACTGTTGAGCCAATGTCAATATAATTAAAACCATTTGGGCAGCTGATACTTTCGGGACAGACCTCGTAAATTCTAAAATTTTTCTGTTTACTTCTTAGTTCTAGTCAAATAACTCCTATATGTGTTAGTGCTGTCTTCGTGCTACTGATCTTAGTACTACCAGTTTTGGTAAGTTTTAAGAACATAATTCCCAAATGCAGAAAAATTACAATTTTTTTTAAAAGCCAGCCTTAGGGAAAGGATATACTTTAGGCTTAGAAAGTGTTTTCACCATTTTCAAGTTTTAGGAAAACAAGCATTAAATTATGCTAGAATTATGTCCTTCCACTTGTTATTAAAGTGAAATGAAAGCCTGCAGGGGATTACTGTGACTGTCCCTTTGAGTACTTTGCCTTCAAGCGGAGATCATTGTTTAGGAGTTAGGGATGATAGGTGATCAATAGAGTGTGATAAGTAGTTTACTTATGTTTATAAATCATAGTTTGTCTCATCTTACACAGTTTTCTTCTTCTCTGTATACTTGTCTCTGCCTTTTTCCCTCTTTTTCCATATGTGTACTATGAGGGGTCCTATATCTGTTGTAGCAGTTCAGAGCATAAGCATTGGAATAAAAGAGCTTTGGGTTTGAGTTCTGCCTTTGCTGTTCCTTAGCTGTTTAAACTTGGGCAAGTTACTTAGCTTCTGTAAATTGAGGATTAATAAACTGTATGTCTCATCAAATGGTTGTAAGGGTAAAATAAGTTTATGTATTAAAAGGTTAATAATACTGTGTTGTATCTTTGAAAGTTGCCAGCAGATTAGATTTAAAAGTTATCACAGGAAAAATATTGTAATTCTTTATGGTGATAGATGTTAACTAGAGTTATTGTTGTGATTATTCCACAATGTAGATGGTTCAATTTATGGTTTTTCAACATTATGATTGTTAAAACAATGTACATCATAAATTATGATATAGTCAAAACTTTATTGGCTTTTTTAGATGATTTTTCCCAACTCTAGGCTAATATAAATGTTCTGAGCACATGTAAGGTAGGCAAGGCTAACCTACAATGTTCTGTGTGTTAGTTATATTAAATGCACTTTTTATTTAATGCTATTTTTAATTTGTGATGGGCTGATTGGGATGTAATGCCTTCATAAGTCAAGGAGCATCTATGTATACCAATATCAAATTATTATGTTGTATACCTGAAACTAATATAACACTATACATCAATTATATCTCAATTAAAAAGAGAGAGATACTTATTACAAGGAATTGGCTTACTCAGTTGTGGGGTTGGCTCAGCAAGTCTAAATCTATAAGATAGGTGACGCAGAAGTGTGGACTCCGGGCATAGGTGGAAGCTGTTGTCCACAGGTAGAATTTCTTCATCAGTGAAGCCTCAGCAGTTCTCTTAAGGTCCTTCAATTAATTGAATCAGGCCCACACACATCTATCTAGGATAATCTCTCTTATTAAAGTCAATTGATTATGGACTTTAATCACATCTATAAAACCTTCACAGGAACACCTAGATTATTGTTTGCTTTATTAAATGGGGACTTCAGGGTAGCCAGGTTGACACATCCAAAGGCTATCACATCAGGTTAAAATTATTCAGTTAGTACTATAAATAGTTGTACTACAAAAATTCATAGAACGGAAGCTTCAATGTATAGAGAAATCACTGTGGGTAGAAGAATCAAGAACGGCTACATAGAGAAGATAGAACTTCTGTGAGACCTTATAAAATACAAGGGGTTGGGAATGGCACTGAGGAGAGTCTTTCTTCTTTTAATTGCAAACCCTGCTTGCCTTAGCACTTTTATTCCAAGGAGCAAGATGCTGAGAATTCCTAGAATTGCATATTAAGAGCCACTGAACTACAGCCTTGGCATTGGGCCTTTTGGCTGCTTGTAAATTAATGTATTTTCCACTTTTGTCCTTTTATTGTAAATTTTAAAAACAAACTTAAAATATTGAACAAATCAGGTATGTATTTCATTTAAATTATGAATATATATATTAGCCTCTTTTAGTAATCAAAGTCTATTATAATTTCAATATTGGAAATCACTATAGCATATTACTATATTTTCCCTAAGATGTTTTCTCTAATCACTGGATAATCATTGTTCAAAGATATTATAAGGTTACTAGGATACGTAATTAATCTAAGTTTCTAGGAAGCTAAGAGCCAAAACTAGGTTTGATTTTGCAATTGTATGTTGATTTGCAATTTGAATTCAAGCTTATTTTAGGTTTTAAATAAAAGTATGAAATCTCCCACTGTCATATCCGTTACTTAGAACTTGATTCTAGTGAAATGCGTAATAGGCTTTTAAAACTTCTGAGAAGGGAAACGGAGTGGGGGTGATAAACCCTGAGAGGCCAAGGTTATCCTGTGGAAGTTGTTTAAAGGCAGCTCTCTAAAACTGACTAACCCTAATTACATGTGCTTGGGAGGAGCATTTTTTTTTTTTCAGTTGTGCTTCTTCCTCTCTCTCTTTCACCAATCTAATGATAATGTTGTACAATACAACTCATTGTACAGTACATTTCCTCTGAGCATAGAAATTGCTTATTGACTCTCGACTCATTATTTAAGCAAGTCCTATCTGAAGCCTAATCATAAAGTATTTTGCACAGTTTGACTCTATAGTTAGCTGGTTTCTTTAAAAAAAAAAAAAAAAAAAAGGTAAGGGCGGGAGAAAAAATTTCCTTCTATACATTTTCAGGACAACATTGTTTAATATTTCTGGCATGGTCCTCTAGTGATCCAGAGTGAGGTTCTGCCTGAGTGCTAATGAGGAATGACAGTGCCACTCTGGTGAAGCTTTGTGACTATTACATGAGCATGTGCTTTAAAATTGCATCATCAGAAGGTGAAAGAGCCTCTAAATTTTATTATAGTTTCTTTTAAGATTTAATTTCTAGAAATGATGGTTTATTGCTTAAAACAACTAGCTTAACCTATACTAAAAAATTTAATATATTTATTATAACCGTGTTTTCAGTTAGATAGCAATATATAGCTAACAATTTTATTTAACTTTACATCTGCTTAGGAATAATTATTATTTGACTGCAGAGGTTCTTTTTGTTCCATTATCTTATATTTTTAAAATATGTGGAACCAATCTACTTGGTACATACTGTTTTTAAAGTACAAGTGTAATTTTTTCCTTTGAAGAAAAGGATAGCCTTCCTTTGTGGCCACTTAAGTTACCAATCTTTGTGAATTTATAGAAAATATTTACTGAACAAGTCTACTTCAAATCTTAATAAACATAAGTTTTATTCTAAGGATAATCTTACTGCTTCAATTATAACAGCAGTTCTGGATGCGTTGTGCTATGCCCGTATCACGTGATGTGCACTGTGGTCCTGAGACAAGTGGTATCATTGTAAGCCTTTGCTCTCATTCCTGGGAAGCAATAAAGCGACTAAGGGGGAAAGCCAGTTTAGAAGAAGCAAGCCTGTAATAAAACACATGTCATTTTAGTTCTGTGCTTACTAGCACTGTGCAGAGGTAAGAGGATATGGAAAAATAAACAAGAAGCACATGATAGCGAATGGAAGTATTGTTATTAGATTTAGTAAAAACACAAAAAACAAGGTCTTGGCTATTGTAAACAATGCTGCACTGAGCATGGGGGTGCATATATCTTTTCAAGTTAGTGTTTTAATTTCCACCCTTAAGTGGAATTGTGGGATCATATTATAGCTCTATTTTTAATTTCTTGAGGAATATCCATACTGTTTTCTATAGTACCTCTTAATCACTTTTCAATGTAAAGTTTAGTAGTGTTAAGTACTTCACACTGTGTGTAACCAGTTTCCCTAACTTTTCATCTTGCGAAACTGAAACTCGATAGTGTTTCAACAACTTCCCACTCCCTCTACCCGCCAGGACTTAGCATCCACCCTTCTCCTTTCTGTTTCTATGAGATTGACTACTTTAGAGACCTTGTCTTTTTGTGGCTGGTTTATTTCATTTAGCATAATATCCTGAAGTCTCATCCCTATTCTAGCATGTGTCAGAATTTCCTTCTTTTTTAAGGCTGAACAATATCCATTGTATGTATATGCCACACATTTTGTTTATCCATTCATCCACTGATGGACCCCTGGGTTGCTTCTACCTTTCTGCTGGGGAATTGTTTTAAGTTAACCAGTTTGATGTGCAAGCTCCTTAGATTCAATTTTGAAAGATAGTGACAGCCACATGAAATGTTTGATATAGGTGGGTATTAATACTCCCACACAACCAAATTACTAGGCTACAATGAAAATGATTTCTACTACACATATAGGCATTTATTCAGCAATACGTATTTATAAGTAGGCACAAAACGCTTCTTATCAGCAGTCTGTAAACTCATTGAAGTTCTAACTGTCATTTTAGCAGTTGTCAGCTTGCTTGAAAGATTTACTCCAGGCAGAAGCAATGAGGCTCGAGAGGCAAGTTTATTAGTACCCTTACAATTAGCATCAGGGAACTAGAAATTCTGAGTGATTCTCAGGTTATCTCTTTAACTAGCATCTTTGGTGTCATCTGGCAACTTGTTACAAATGCAAATTTTCTGTTCCCCCTAAAAACTGAATGAGGCAGAAACACCAAGAGTGGTATTCAGCTGTTTGTGTTTGAACAAAACCTCCAGGAGATCTGGAGCTGCCTAAAGTCTGAGAGCTTCTGTTGTAAAATGATTAGCTCTGGGTACCTCCCTAAAGATAAAGGTTATAGCTCCATCTGGTTCTTTTTTAAATTTTTTTAAAAGGTTTTTATTTCTTTATTTTTAGAGAGAGGGGAAGGGAGGGAGGAGAGGGAGAGAAACATTATGGATGGTTGCCCTTCATCTCCCTCCAGCTATGGACCTGGCTGGAGACCTGGTTTGCAACCTGGTTATGTGCCCTGGCTGGGAATCGAACCGGCAACCTTTGGGTTTGCAGGCCGGCACCATTCCACTGAGCCACCAGCCAGGGCTTTCATCTGGTTCTTAAACCCTTTTTGTGAAGGGGTAGGGAATATCTCATATTTTAGTCAATTCACATATCTTAATACCTTTAATTGCACCAATAGGCATTTCTAACATTCACCATGTTATTAACAGGCTGAATAGTTCACCAATGAAAATCTAACTTGCATTCCTGGCTGGTGTGACTCAGTGGATTGAGCTCTGGCCTGAGAACCTAAGGGTCACCAGTTTGATTCCCAGTCAGGGCACATGCCCGGGTTGCAGCCAGGTCCCTAGTTGGGGGCACACATTGATGTTTCTCTCCTTCTCTTTCTCTCTCCCTTCCCCTCTCTCTAAAAATAAATAAAGTCTTTTTAAAAATCTTAATTTGCTAATAACATACCTAAGAAATGGATTAATCTTGATCAAGATATGAAGCATGGATTTCCTTATTACCTCATTAGAACTCTAGTTGAGCACCTGTACAAGTCTGCATCCTGGTTAGGAGAGCAGAAGCACCTGGACTGTAAATTCACCTCTCTCCTGTAAGGAGATAGAGAGTGTGTGTGTATAGTGGAAGATGAAAAGAGAGAGCACTCTAAATGGCCGAGTAAAAGAGGTCAGGAGAGGGAAAAATGAGAAGTTGAAGATACAGTGAGAGTGCAGAGAATGGTGAAGATTTTAAATAGCTGATGTAGGGTAAGGTAAAGGATGCTGACTAGGGACTTGGAGAATTTTCAGGCATTGTTAGGAATCCAATTCTGCTGCCCTCCCCCCCCCCCCCCCCCCCCCCCCGCCCTCCCAAATAAGAAATTGATAGGATTGCCTCAAATACATTTTTAGAACACTAATCATAGAAAATTATTTAAAACCTAGTACCATTCATCTGTTCATTGTCATTGCCCCTGAGGTATAATTTCCATCATTAATGAAATTATTCATTTTGGGTGACTTTTGTAAAACAACCCAAGAGCGCCATCTTCTGGTACTATGGTGCTATTTACAAGCAAAGGAGGTAGTGTAGTGTAAAATCATTGTAGTAATAAAAATATCTTAGGGAAGGAAAAACCTTTGACGTTTTTCTGCTGAATTTTCTGTTGCAAAGTTGAACATTTTTTTATAATCTCTGTGTCTTTTCACTTAGAAGATCAGATTACAGACAGTGATTATAGTTGTGTATGGCCCTGCCTGAAAAAGAAAACAAAACTGTGTGGCTAACCATCCTTTTTATACAAGCATGAGGAAATTTGGCTTTTGGTTCATGATGGAAGCCACAAGTTGAAGAGCCTGTTTTTTGTGACTGCCTCTTTGATACAGGGTTGGCTTGAGGCCTTTGCTGAAAACAAAAATGTGATTCTTTTAGCTGAAAGCCAGATTAATCTTCACTGCCTAACAGTTTACTGATAAGGTATTGGTTTGTTCTCTTTGTTTGTTTGTTTTAAATTTTATGGAAAAGTATTAATTTTATCCTCAATGAGATTTTATTTATTTATTTAAAGATTTTAATTTTATTTTATTTTTATTATTTTTTAAGAGAAGGGTAGGGAGAGAGGCAGAGAGGGAGAGAGACATCAATGTATGGTTGCCTTTCACCTGCCTCCAGCTACGGACCTGGCTGGAAACCTGGCTTGCAACCTGGTTATATTCCCTGGCTTGGGAATCAAACCAGCAACCTTTGGGTTTGCAGGCCACCAGCCAGGGCCTTCAATGAGACTTTAAAATAAAAATCACTATGTTCTTTATGGTAGTTATTTAATAAACATTTATCAAATTCTGTGCTGTTTGCTAAAGAGGAAGTTCAAAGAGGAATATGCCTTCAAATCATCTTACTTTCTATGTGGAAAGATAATATAACACAAATAATATTAGATTTGGGGATATAAGGAAAGAAGGGAGAAAGAATATAGTCTCAGAAAGAAAATACAAACTTGTACCCTTTGCAACAACATGGATAGAGCTGGAGAGTATTATGCTTAGTGAAATAAGCCAGTCAGTGAAGGACAAATATCATATGATCTCACCCATTACGGGACAATAATGAGCAAAACTAACAACAAGCAAAACAGAACCAAGTATATGAATACAAG